>BPLR01013798.1:0-66221 GCA_021605095.1 Caerostris extrusa | reverse complement strand
GAATATTTCTCCCATATAAAACTAAAAATTAATTAATTAAATTTAATTAATAAATTAATATTTGAAAAAATGTAATAACGTCCAGTGTCATCCACTACAAGTTCAAAAAAAAAATGTATTTGAGCTTGAGTGGATGAATAAGTATTTTATTAACGATTTGAAAGAATTTGAACAAGATATATATAGGAGAGTGTGAAGGCTAATAGAAGGAATTTAATAATAAGTCAAAGTTTGGTTTAAAGCTGTACTAGTTTTAATTTTTATTAAAAAGTCATTTTTCGATATTTTTTATGAGTTACCAAAGCCAGTAAACAATATTCAGCAATTTTTGCCAAATCCGTGCGACAGCAATTTCTTCGTTCTTAATTTATTCTGTTCTATTATAGAGAGAATCAAATTAATATATAAGCAACAGATCTTCTCAATGTAAATATATTGACTCGTATCTTGCAGATATTTTCAGACGAAAATTTAATTTGTGGTTGAACCTTGCGATCATTTACTAATTATTTGCAACAAATTCTTCATACCGTAATTTACAAGTTCGTTCTAAATTTGTCGTTACAGAAGAAAACGTTTTTTTTTTTTCAATTTATCGCTAAGTTCAAGTTCTGTGCGATTTAAAAGATTCCAGTGATTTTGAAACTTTCCGAGCTTTCATATATTAAAAACCCACTACTTGCATTTTTTTTACACAAATTATATTTTCCTTACTTGTATTCTCACAAAATATATTTTAACTCCCTTTACTTCGCTCATACAATGTGCAAAGTGAAAAAAATTCTGAGTGCCTCGCATAACTTAAAAACAATATATATATATCAACAAATACATACCTTACAATTTGTTTGAAGAGTTTTAATGAAAATAACATACATTTGACGAGAATAGCATTTATATACTTGAAACATTATTTCAAATCTTCCCTTAATAACTTTTTAAACTACTATAAGATAATTTCTTCTGTTACTCTAACAAAATCACACGGAAAAGTACTTTTTGCTCTAAGTAAATCAATCGATTTGAAATATTTATTCTAAAAGTAATCAAATAATAAGCCCAATGGATTAACTAATGTGAAGTTATTAAGAGTAATATGCGTTAAATTCACTATTCCTGGTGGTTAGTACTAAACATGTTCTGTATACATTAAAATTAAATTTCCATATGAAAAGTTAGATCTCGAATGTTTTTTTTTAAAGAAAGATTTTACGCTTCTGTAAATATATTATATTTTATACTTGTGTTTATTAAATACTAGTTGTTAACCACGCTTTGTCCAGGTATTTATGTTTCCTTGTAGGCATGTAAATAACTATTTATAAATGAAAACAACTGACATATAAAATATAAATAAGCCTAGTATATAATAGAATATTTGAAACAAACATACACACACACAAAAAAAAAAGAAAAAAACACAGAAATAAACACAAAAATTGAATAATTAAGAAGTGAAGTTTAGTTAAATTAATTGTTTAATAATTAACTTTAATTCAAAGGAAAACTCTAAATCACACCTCCACCTGACGCCAGATGATACCAAGCAGCCCCAAACAGTTGTTCTAGGCCAGGGATGGGCAAAATTTATTCGGTCGCGGGCCAAAAATCGATAAAAAAAATTTGACAGGCCAAGATAAATTTTTCTAAAATTTTAAAAACAGTATACAAGTATTACAATTTAAATCCCGTTAATGAGATGAATGAAATTACGATTTCATTTTTAAAAGTTCCTTATATTGAGGTTCGAAGTGAGATGTACTGATTCTAAGGAACGAGGCTAAATGCTCATCTGTCAGTCTACTTCTGAAATAATTCCTTCTTAGGTTCGTAATTGAAAATACTTGTTCACATATATAAGATGAAGTAAACATAACACTGATTTTCTGGGCGTGAGATATTAAATTTGGGAAACATACTTTCGATAATGATTTGTAAAACTAACTTGTTGGCGCCAATCTACAGCTATAAGTAACAAAGAAGTTCCGCTTTTAACACTTTACCGATTGAAAGCTGTCTGTGCTTGCTATTTCCGTCGATTTATGTTTTGTAGAACAAAAATAGAGAAAGTAAAAAGATCATCAGTCCTTTGAAAAAAAAAAAAAAAAAAAATATTTAATCAAAGTAGAAAAGGATATGGACATATAATGTATAAATATATATTTCTTTTAATTTGCCTCGGAACGGCAAATTAAAATTCTATCCGTGGGCTGGATAGAGCTTTCCGGCGGGCCGTAGTTGGCCCGCGTTCAGTAGTTTGCCCATTCCTGTTTTAGGCAGAAATTGGTTTTTGTTTAATTAAAAAAGAACTAATTATAATTCATTTTTAATGGTTAAAGGTTAATAATTCAGAGAAAAAAATTTAGAAAACCAAACACTGACTCGTATAGTTTTTAAGATCAGTGGTATGCCGTACATGCAAATTACCATTTATATATAATTATATATATATGTATATATATATACAAAGACAGAGACTGAAAAAAAGTTTGTAATACAAATATCATTTAAAGTAATACAACTATTAAAATTTAATACATGGGACAAGTGAAATATTTTTTAAATAACATTCTTCAAATACTGAAATTAGTAAAGATTATCAATTTTAAGTTTGCAACAATAAGTATTAGTTAACTTGTGGGTTTCCCGAAGTGGCTTTAAAAAAATAATTACCACCAGGTTTTTGCAAAATATATATACTTTATTTTTACTTTTTATGTACACTTTTTTTATACAAGCAACGTAGTTCTGATCCACGTTGATCGTCTCTTACAGTTATTTCATTAAGCAATATACGAAGTTTGGACATAAAACTATACTAAACTCAACTGATCTAAGTGCCAATTGACGTTCTCATCTATTGACACTTATCAACACCTGGACGTCTGTCTCAGTTGAAATGTACTTCGCATCTGTCCAAGTTCTTTTTTGTCCACCCCCACTCTGGCATCCCCCAATCTCGCGTGTTTTCCTGTGGGGAAAGACAGCAATGAGATCTTCCTCTCACTTTCAAAAATGCCCCCTTCCGCGCCGAAATTCTAGAAGCATGGCCTACCTTACATCCTCCAAAGAAGATTGAAGCATTACACAGAAGCTCAACCTGATAAATTAAGTAAAGTGTTTGCCACTTTTCTAATATACACAAGATGAAAAAAGAAATAAGTAAAAAAAAAAAATTAAACTACTTAAAAATAAGTACCAATATAATTGATCAAAAATATAATGTAATACTCACACATAATAAAATATTACTATCACTAATTAATCACAGACAATATTAATCGTTAAATATTACTATACGATAAAATATGAAAAAATAGTAAAATAAATATATAAAAATACACTCATGTCCATAAATTAAGGATAATTCAGAATCACACAGAAATTGAACTCTAAAATAAAAATTTCACCTGTACAATTATCACACACATCTTGAAGAAGAATATGCAAATTACAGGAAACCATCCAGATGGCGCGGATAGTACGTCACAATGACGAGTGTAAGAGAGGGGATTATAAGGAATGGTGGCAAAGAAGTAAAATTGTTCACAAGCGCTTTAAAAGCCTTTCAGTGCAATAACCGCATAGTTATGCACAAAGGAAGCATTTGGATGATTTTTACGTGGTAGAATTATCGGACGACTGGAATGTGGGCGTACCCAGCTGGAAGTATCCGAGGAACTTGGAATCTCCCAGAATGTCGTCTCCAGGCTTTGGCAACGATTTCAAGATGATGGTAATGTGAGTAGATGTTACAGCACAGGTCGCCCCCGAGTCACAACGCCGAATGAGGACCGGTATTTAGCAGTTACTGCCAAAAGAAACAGACGGAGCACAGCATCAGACCTGTCTCGTTAGCTCTCTTCAGTTACCGGTACGGCAGTTTCAAGGCAGACCGTGTACAGACGCTTAGGGCACATTGGTCTATATGCTCGTAGGCCTGTCAGATGTGTTCCACTTACCGCAACTGACTGTCGCCTGCGATTAACCTGGAGTAGAGAGCATGCATTGTGGACACCGCAACAGTGGTCTTGTGTGATTTTTCCTACGAGTCCAGGTTTAGTTTGCAGTCTGATTCTCGCCGGACTTTCATATGGAGAGCGCCAGGTACCCGTTACCACCAAGAGAACACCATTGAACGACACCGTTACGGTGATGCAGGATGGCTCGTTTGGGGAGGAATTATTCTTGGTTTCAGAACTGACCTGCATGTTCAGAGTGTAACGATGACAGGCCACATCTATCGGGATGTCATTCTAGAAAACATGTACGTTTGTTTCGGGGCGCCATGAGTGCTGAATTTCTGTTTATGGATGACAACGCCCGTCCTCACCGTGCAAACATTGTAGACGAATGCCTTCAATTGGAGGATATCACCCGTATGAATTGGCCAGCATACTCACCGGACTTGAATTCAATAGAGCATGTGGGGATATGCTTGGCCGACGAATTGCAGCCCGTCAACCCCCTCCCACCTGTCAACCGGAACTTCGGAGGGCATTGCTTGATGAGTGGTGTAATATTCCCCAAGATCAGATTGATAATTTGATACTCAGCATGCCTAGGCGTTGTAAGGCCTGTATTGCATAGTCCGGGAGACATACTCCATATTAACCATCCTACTAACCATGTTATACTGTTTTTTGTAAATAGGTTCTTTTTTGAAATTTGCTCAGGGAGTAAAAATCGCAATTTTTATTAATTATGTCAAACATATCGCATCTTTTTTGCTCTTTACCTTTTGTTTAATAAATAGACTTTACAAATAAGTCAAATTTGTTTTGCTTCTGTCTCTGTCTTTGCCTGAACTTCATTATCCTTAATTTATGGATATGAGTGTAAATTAAATAAATATACAAAAATGAAATAAAATTAATATGAATAAATCACATTACATATTAAAAATCCTTTTAAGTGATGAATTAAAAACTTGGATATTAAAATCACAAACCAACATAACTGATAAACATAAGTACACAAAAGAATTATCACGCAATCTTCAGAATTATCAGATGATTTTTATTTTAATAATCAGCACAGTTAACTCTATATGTGAAAAGCGTCATTTATTTAATTTTATTTATAAGGTTCTCGCAGTTTTCGAGGTATTTCGAGGTATAAGGTTCTCGGGAACTTTTATCTTTCCTGTGACAAGTTCAGTACTTTTTTCTCTTCAAACCTGACTCCATTCGCTAGTCATCGGTCACAGCATCCTAACAACAACAAAAAAAAAAAATAGAGCATAAAAATCCACAGATTTTGAGTGAAATATATGTCTAATATAAATCTGATATAGCTGTTCTAAACTATTTTAAATACTTTTAAGCTTAAATGATATATTGACTTACCAGTCGGATTGCGACATTCAACGCTTCTTGACTTTTATACGAATTGTCTTTATTTGAATTTTTATATTTATTACAACAAGTTAAATTTATATTTTATAAAAGTAACATAAATTAGATCAATAAGTTATTCTGCTCATTTTCGATATTTCTAGAATTTTTTAAGTTGTGTTTCTAGAACATTGATTTCCTTTAACTTTGTAACTAAATCAAAGACATCTGCCCTAATCTCCAGATTAACTGTTGGGATCCACGCCCGCTCATGTTACTTTGTTGCTTTCTTTAATGATTTAGAACAAATGTTTGTATTTCCTTTTAATGTTATGCAATTTAAGAAATGCTCGCTTAGTGAAAATTCATGAGTTTATTGGAGAGATAACCATTATTTTAATTTTCCCAGCCAGATCCTTTTCAGTAGACTAGTTTTCAGAAGACGTTATGAATAAAAAAATTTTCTTCGTTGCAATGAATAATGACAATAACTTCATTAGAAAGCAATAACTTCATTCATGAATAATGGCAATAGCTAATTATCAGTGAATTGCATAACTCTTAACATTGATTTCCTTCGTCCGCTTTGACTAGCGAAATTAATCTACTTACGCATATTGCGTAGATGAGATGTTAGTAATTTAACAGGATCTATTCGAAATTTTATTTCTTTTCGATATCAGGTTTATCAATTTTGATGAACGAACGTTTACAGGATTGTTACATTAAATTATTAATTATTATTACTGATATTTAAAAAATTCTTGTTTGATCAAAACTAATATTTTTTATAACCCTATCAAGATGTTCAGAAATAATCCTTAAATATGTTTAGTAAAAATTATTTATTATTAGAAGAATTTATTTAATATTTACTAGAAAAAAAGAGTAAAATAATGATATCAATGTAGATGACTAAATATTTAGATTCCTAAGTAAAATTGGCCATAGTTAATGGATTAATTAATTTAATAGTACACTATACATTCTTAATGACATCAACTTATCATTAAAAAACCCTTTTTTTAGAGATCCTCAAGGCTGAATGACTAAAATGCTGCAATTATCGTTTTTCGAAATTTATTTTTCAGTTTTATAGAATTAAAAAAAGTCTAGGGCTCTGTGCCACATTTTCTGGTTCGAGTCCCGGTAATATTATAGATGTGTAGTGGTTCGGAATCCACTTTCAACGGCAGATCCCGGTCTAATATGACTACTACGCCACATCACTGTGCCTAGAACTGAGTTGTGTCCGTACAGTTTGGGAATGATGTGGGTGAGAAGTCTAACTGGACTCCGTTACGTTCTTACAGTCATATCAGATTGGGACCTACGACTTAAAGTGAATTCCGAACCACTACAAACATCCATGGCCAACCAGAAACCTGTGGCACAGAGCTCTAGACACTCGGCCATTCAGGTCCTAGGTCTACTATGACTATAGAGTGTTGGGCATAGGGTTGACAACCCTACCCCATAAAAAGAAAAACTTCTCCTGTCTCGTAATCTGCTAGTAGGCAGACGGCCCTGACCCACCATAGGGCTGTTGCCAATGATGATGATGATGAGGAGGAGGAAGAATGAAAAAAAGCTCACATTTTCCCATTATAAAGGTGTTAGTAATTTTATGTGTTTAATTTAACTTATCATGCTCCATAATTCGTATAATTACTGTGTTTGAAGAAACGCAAGAATTCGTAAATTGTATATTCTAAATAATTTTAGCAAACTGGATCTTGAAAATTTTTTTATGACATAACATTTTAAAAAGTAGGAAGTTGAACCTTTCAAACACTGGAGGTGTTGTTACTATTTCACTTCATTCACTCAAGATACATTTTCCTTTCTCTATATAATATTTATATTTTTTTGTTGAATATCTCAGGGCCTCGTGTTCCACTGATTTATACCACTGCAGCTTACCGACGGGCGATGAGACGCGTCGTGTCAATATAAACAATATCTTTTTATAAATATTTTTTTTTATTAAGATAGCATATGATTGTACAAGGGTTGTGTAAAATTTTATGCAATATTTTATGTGCGTCCCTTGATAGGGGGTGTTTGTTGGGCTCTGCACCCTGACCGGATGGGTATTCTATATGTCCAACGGAATGACTCGTTTCCGGTGCAGAGTGTGCAGGTCATTTACCACAGCTGGGGGTAAAGGGGATATCTGTGGAAAGTATTTTAATTGGCAGGGGTCATAAAACACTTCGGGCCAGATGGCCAAGAAATCAGCTCATCAAGATGGGGTTTTGGATTTATGGACGGGGTGCGTCTTCCCAACGGATATAGACTCTAATATGGTGTCGGCAATCGTCCCCCACTGAAAATAAACTATAAAATGAAGGTGATGGAGATCGCAAGAGAGGAGAGGGAAGGTGGAACCCACAGCGAGGGCAAGATGTAGGGCGCCCTGAAAACAACGGACGATAAAGGGAGGAAGAGCTGCCCCATCCCACGTAAAGAAGTGCTGGAGGGCCCGGATGTAGAAAGCCTGACGCGGTCCCCGAGTGACAGAGTCTAAGACAAGAGGCTTCATGCCCGACTCAAGAGCAGCCCCGTGCAGCCACGAAACTTTGAACAGTGGTTCATTTGTCATGATGCTTAGGCGCCCGACTCTCGATTTCAACCAGTTAGCTGGAGATCCCCTGGAAGCAGCGTCATTTGAATGCGACATGATGTGGACAAGATGTGTACAATCCATGCGATGTGTACAATCCATGCGACATGATGTGGACAAGAATTCCATGCTAACCCGACCAAAAGCATCAACTGATGTAAATGACTTAATGCTTCTTATTATTGAACTGAAATTTAAAAAAAAATAATAATGCCCCTCTTCCCTGGCTGTTGCAAGTACTGATGCTAGTACAAGCGCTGCACAGACGTTACTCACTTTGCATTACCCGGGGGCGCGCGTAACTTGAAGATAAGCCACGGACGCAGAGTAACAATGCCCCCGCAACGCTCTACGATCTCTTATTAGACCGGGACCCACGATTTAAAGTGGATTTCGAACCACTACAAACATTCATGGCACCGCCAGGCACTCGGACCCGAAACCTGTGGTACCGAGCGCCGAAGCGGTAGCCACTCGGCCATTCAGGCCCCTATTATTGTAGATATGTTGGCAAAGAATTATTTAATCTTAAACCAAAAATCATTTTATAACTGAAGATTATTTAAAAATTCTAGGGAAGTTATGATATTCTCCGAGAGATTTCTCGAGAACGTGTAAAATCGATCTATAGAAATCTTAATTCTAGTTTCTTTAATTCTTCGTAAATCTAGATTTTCAGCACATGGAAAATAAGGAGTAAATGATTTAAAGCCTAGTATAACAAGCCGAATCTTGAGTCATTGTTAATGCAAATTGTTTTACCACCATACTTGAACACCTTTATTTAAAATAAACAACAATAGTATTTGTATGTATATATATATATATATATATATTTCGAATGCAGCTGGCAAATACTTAGACAGCTGTCTTGGATGCCTTAAGGCAAGCGCGGCACAGACGTTACTCACTTTGCATTACCCAGGGGGCGCATGTAACTTGAAGATAAGCCACGGATGCGGAGTAACAATGCCCCCGCAACACTCTACGATCATTAGACCGGGACCTACGATTTAAAGTGGATTCGAACCACTACAAACAACCATGGCACCGCCAGGGCTCGAACCCGAAACCAGTTGTACCGAGCGCTAGCCACTCGGCTATTCAGGCACGTAGCATTGGTATATTATTACGTATAAAATTTAATGATAGAAAATTCATTTATTTAATGTGCAAAAAATAATTGTTAACCAAGTAATTTTATATTTTCATAGTTAGAAAACAAATTAAAATAAATGAAACGTTAAAAAGGGAAATATAGAACTGTCTATTTTTAAAAATATATTTTCCTAAAGATCAGGATTCATATTCACATATGGGTACTGAATAAAAAAAATCGCCTTCTAGTATTCTAATATCACCTAGTTTTTTGTGTGTCAAGGGAGAACTTTTTTTCTTGGGAGAACAGGACGACATTCTATGAGTTCAAAAACATTCCAAATATCGATTCGTGAAGCCCACACAATAATCTCGAATCTCCTTTGTTCTCAAAGCAGTGACTGTAACACATGTAGCAGTATAAGCCAAAATATTGCGCAATAGCTTGAGAATATAACTTATTGGGTCAAAAGTTGGTGAAAATTGTTGGTTCGAAGGTTTTTTTTTTTTGTAATTTTCTTTTCTAATACAGCTGGCAAATACTTCGATAATCTTTTATGCCGTAAGCAAGGGTTGAACCGACGTTACTCACTTAGTACTACCCAGAGGGTGCGGGTAGAGTTGAAGATAAGCTACAGACGCGGAGTAACAGTACACCCGCAACTCTCTACGATCCTGTTAGACTAGGACCTACGGTTTAAAGTGGATTCGAACCACTACAGAGATCCATGGCACCGCCGGTACTCACACCCGAAACCTATGGTACCCAGCGCCAGAGCTAGCCACTCGGCCATTAAGCTCCTTGTACTAATAAGTATATCTGCGTAAAAACGTATTTAAAAAATGAGAAAAAAAATGCCTTTTTCTCATACATACATTTTATAATAATCATTTTTATTAATGATACTTTATGACTTAAAATAAACACTAAGTCTGCATGTTCTTTAGGGTTACGTCTCATTGCTTGATAACCACTGAACAAAGGAGTAAACAGCCATATTATCTTAGATAAGTTGATGGTGCGCAACATAAAAATAAAATTCTTATAGGAAAACAATGTCGATATCTAGTTTGATATACAATATCGTACTAATATTTATACTTTTCATAAAACAGTGGTTCATAGTACCATATATAACGCAAATATTTACTGAATTAAAGAAATAATGCACTAATACATTCTCATACATAAATTTTATAAAAATCATTTTTATTAATGATACTTTAGGATTTAAAACGAACAATCCGTTTGCTTTCTCCCTCAGGGTTAAGTCTCATTTTTTGAGAACCACTTAAAAAGAGTAGTAAAAAACAATATTATCATAGATACTTTGATGGTGCTTAAATTCTTACTGGAAAAGAATATCAATATCAAGTTTAATATAAAATATCGTACTAATATGTATATTTTTCATAAAAATGGTTCATAGTACCATATATAACGCAAATATTTACTGAATTAAAGAAATAATGCACTAATACATTCTCATACATAAATTTTATAAAATCATTTTATTAATGATACTTTATGACTTAAAATAAACACTAAGTCTGCATGTTCTTTTTAGGTTACGCCTCATAGCTTGAGAACCACTGAACAAAGGAGTAAACAGCCATATTATCTTAGATAAGTTGATGGTGCGCAACATAAAATAAAATTCTTACTAGAAAACAATGTCGATATCTAGTTTGATATACAATATCGTACTAATATTTATTTTTCATAAAACAGTGGTTCATAGTACCATATATAACGCAAATATTTACTGAATTAAAAGAAATAATGCACTAATACATTCTCATACATAAATTTTATAAAAATCATTTTTATTAATGATACTTTAGGATTTAAAACTTAAAAGAGTAGTAAAAAGCAATATTATCATAGATACTTTGATGGTGCTTAAATTCTTACTGGAAAAGAATTTATCAAGTTTAATATAAAATATCGTACTAATATCTCCTAAAACAGGGGTTCATAGTCCATATATCAAATATTTACTGAATTAAAGAAATAATGCACTAATACATTCTCAACATAAATTTTATAAAAATCATTTTATTAATGATATATTATCATTTTTGAGAACCACTTAAAAGAGTAGTAAAAAAGATGGTGCTTAAGATGGTGCTTAAATTCTTACTGGAAAGAATATCAATATCAAGTTTAATATAAAATATCGTACTAATATTTATACTTTTCATGAATAAATGGTTCATAGTACCATATAATGCGCAAAACGAACAATGTTTACTGGGTTAATTAAAACCACTTAAAAATAGCATTCTAATACATAAAAATTTTATAATAATCAATTTTATTAATGATACTTTATGACTTAAATCAAACAATCCGTTTGCATGCTCCTTAGGGTTACGCCTCATAGCTTGAGAACCACTGAACAAAGGGTAAAAAGCCGTATTATCTTAGGGTAAAAAGCCATATGATGCTCCAATTTTTTACAGAAAAAAAAAATATTGATATCTAGTTTGATATAAAATATCGTATTAATATTTATATTTTCAAAAAACAGTAGTTCATAGTGCTATTATACCACTTAAATATCTACCGAATTAAAGAAAAACAATCACGAAAAATAAATGATACATATTCCTGTTGTGATATAATAGCTTCCTCCATAGATACCCATCTCAATAGTGCCAATGTGTAGGAAAAAGCGCGGTTACAAAAATGAAATTCTTTTTTTCCCTATGAAATGCTTAAAAAAACTGCATAAATTATTATTTCTTTTAACTCAAAAGATGAAGTAAAAAAATTCTAAGTATAGTGAGTAAAAATAATGAGATATTCGAAACATGCAGTATACTTTTATATAATTCCATTAAAGATATTTGATATGGATAAAACATTAATTGATTATAAAGTATATTTGATTATTGAGTGCATGTACATTATTTATTAATTCTAGAATTTTCAACAAAAAAGTAGATAAAAATTATTCACTTAGAAAAGAATAATTAATATTTTAAACTGAAATTTTTTTCTTTAATAATTCCATTATAGGAGTATAGGAGATAAAAAAATAATATTCTAATTTTAAGAACTCGCAAAGGAATCTATGCATTCAAAAATAGAATTTTAATAAAAAAAATTGTTCTAATTTAAGAACTTTTAAGAAAATTGGAACTAATCGTTTAGAATAAAAATACTTTTTTATGATTATTTCAAAAAAAATTATTTCATTAAAATAGTTCATAGGATATTCTTGGTAACTGCTTTTTATTTCTTTCAAGTCAATGGAACTAAATGATAGCGATTTTATTTGTTTCTTTCATTTAAATAAAAAGGAAAAAAAAAAAAAATAATGTGTGCTATATTTAAACTTTTGCATACATATTTATAATTTTTTTTTTAATGCATGTATAGACATACTTATAGGTAAATACTTCATGCAAATATTTAATAAATTAAAATAAAATCATGTAATTATTAGCTATAGTAAGCATATCTTCACATGAAAAACTAATTGAATACATGCTTAATAAGAACTATAACGTATTGTAATTGTAAATGAAATACTTAAAGCATCCAAACATTTTAAGAAAAATGATTGAAAAATTGGGTTGTTCTTAATAAATCGTAGGATTTTTCTCACTATTAGTGTGTTTTTTGTTCGAAGATTTATTTATGGATTGATTTTGCAAGGTTATTAAGATTTGTCAAATTTGGTAATAAATCAAATATGGGCGAGTTGAAAATGTAACAAATCTAAAAATTTAAAAAAAAAATCTTGGATGAATAGCTTACATTTATAGAAACGAATTCGAAATAAAAAAATTCTTCTATAAATAAATGATATAATTCAAATAATTTCAATTTTGTTCACTTATGGAATTTATTATTACCAGGAAAAAAAAAATACGAATTATCAATAAATAAATCGTTTCATCCAATTATAGTTTGACTTTAGTAAAATTCTACGAAACTTTGACATATCTTTAATGGAATGTGAGTAAATGGACCGATTTCTGGCACTACAGGCTTCGGGTTCGAATCCTGGTGGTGGCATGTATGCTGCCAGTGGTTTGGAATCTACGTTAAACTGTAGGTCCAGGTCTAATTATCCTAAAGTGCACAAAATGATCGTAGAGCGACAAACCAAACCAACTTATTGAAGAAATAATGAATACAATGAACTTAATTCATATCTTAATGCATGCATTCATTAACTTTACTTTCATCACTTTTAATCACTTTCTTTCCATCATCCATTATAGCTTTTTTTTAAGTTCCATTAACATTAGCTGATTTTAAATTTTCATTTCTCCGATTTTCTTATAACTTTTAAGATTCTTCTTTTCTTTTGGTTTTCAACTAACACTCGCATTTTCTAGATCGATTTTCAAAAGAATTTTAAATCTAGTTCCTTGAAACAAAGTGCTTAAAACTTTTTTTACAAATTACAAATTATATTAAACAAATACTCTGGAAACAATTCTTTACTTTACTTCTCTGTTCTTTTTTCTGAAAAAAGAAATTGTTTTTGTTTGGTGAAAAAATTCCTTTTCTCATACATGGGTGAATTTTATTATAATAATTTTTATTCATGATACTTTAAGATTTGAAATAAACAATCCGTTTGCATGCTTCTTAGGGTTACGCCTCATTACTTAACAGCCACTGAGCAAAGGAGTAAAAACTACTGTGCCCAAAAAGTAAGACCAATTATTTTTTTCAAAAACTCTTTATTTATTCTTCCAAATTTATTTCAAAGTAATCCCCTCGGACACAATGCATTTATGCCAACTTTTTTTCAATGCATGCTAAAAGTCATCGGCAGGGATGGCCTTCAAAGCGCGCCGATTCACGTTGAAACTCTTCAATCGACTCAAAACGGTGTCCCCGGAGTGGTCTTTTAAGTTTAGGGAATAGCCAGAAGTCGCACGGTGAGAATACGGCGGTTGTGGAACTATATGGGTTTTCATTTTTAGCGAAAACGTCACGAAGAAAGAGCTGGCGCAAAATGGAATTGAGGCTCAAAATGGAATTGGCCGATTCTTTGATATTCGCACAACATCAGCAAAGTCTCTAATTGCCAATGTGTAGGAAGAAGCGCGGTTACAAAATGAAATTCTTTTTTTCTATGAAATGCTTAAAAAAACTGCATACATTATTATTTCTTTTAACTCATGTCATTAAAAGATGAAATAAAAAAATTCTAAGTATAGTGAGTAAAAAAGTAGTGAGACATTCGAAACATGCAGTATAATTTTATATAATTCCCTTGAAGATATTTGATATGGGTAAAACATTAATTGATTATAAAGTATATTTGATTATTGAGTGCATGCATATTAATTATTAATTCTAGAATTTTCAAAAAAAAAAAAAAGTAGATAAGAATTATTCGCTTATAAAAGAATAATTCGTATTTAAAAACTGAATTTTTTTTTAATAATTTCATTATAGGATTATAGGAGATAAAAAATAATATTCTAATTTTAAGAAATCGCAAAGGAATCTATGCATTCAAAAATAGAATTTTAATAAAAAAATTGTTCTCATTTTTTTTTTTTTTTCTTTCATTTAAATAAAAAAAGAAAAAAAAATAATAGTGTTCGTGCTACATTTAAATTTTGCATACAAATTTATAATTTTTTTTTTATCTTTTGATATATGTATAGACAGACTTATAGGCAAATGCTTCATGCAAATATTTAATAAATTAAAATAAAATCAACGGCTTGAGGGTCGAGTGGCGCTAGCGCTCTGATGCTTTATACCAGCGTTTTGGGGTTCGAATTCCGGCCCTGCCATGGATGTTTGTAGTGGTTCGGGATCCACTTTAAACCGGTCCCAGTCTAATATGGTTGTGGAGGTAGTGTCACTTTGCGTCCGTAGCATATCTTTAAGCTACACGTGCCCCTGTGTAGTGCTAAATGAATAACAGAGGTGCAGCCCTTGCTTATAGCATAAAAACTAACTGTCTCTGTATGGCCAGCTGCATTAGAACAACAACCAAATAAAATCATGCAAATTGTAATTATAAGCTATAGTAAGCATATCTTCACATGAAAACTAATTGAATACATATTTAATAAGAACTATGACATATTGTAATTGTAAATGAAATACTTATAGCATCCAAACATTTTAAGAAAAATGATTGAAAAATTGGGTTGTTCTTAATAAATCGTAGGATTTTCTCACTATTAGTGTGTTTTTGTTCGAAGATTTATTTATGGATTGATTTTGCAAGGTTATTAAGATTTGTCAAATTTGGTAATAAATCAAACATGGGCGAGTTGGAAATGTAACAAATCTAAAGTTAAAAAAAAATCTCGGATGAATAGCTTACATTTATAGAAACGAATTCGAAATAAAAAATTCTTCTATAAATAAATGATATAATTCAAATAATTTCAATTTTGTTCACTTATGGAATTTATTATTACCAGGAAAAAAAATACGAATTATCAATAAATAAATCACGTTTCATCCAATTATAGTTTGACTTTAGTAAAATTCTACGAAACTTTGACATATCTTTAATGGAATGTGAGTAAATGGACCGATTTCTGGCACTACAGGCTTCGGGTTCGAATCCTGGTGGTGGCATGTATGCTTGCCAGTGGTTTGGAATCTACGTTAAACTGTAGGTCCAGGTCTAATTATCCTAAAGTGCGCACAAAATGATCGTAGAGCGACAAACCAAACCAACTTATTGAAGAAATAATGAATACAATGAACTTAATTCATATCTTAATGCATGCATTCATTAACTTTACTTTCATCACTTTTAATCACTTTCTTTTCACTTTTAAAGTCCATTATAGCTGAAATTTTTTTATAGTTCTTCTTTTTTTGCGTCAGAAAAACACATATTTGTTTTCTTAACATTAGAGGAAAAAAAAAAAAGAATCTGATTTTAGAAATTATTCATAACTTCTCCGAGAAAATTTTCTTATAACTTTTAAGATTCATATTAAAAAGAATAAAATCTATAGTCATCTAGCGAGTATGGTTTTCAACTAACACTCGCATTTTCACAGTATCGATTTTCAAAAGAATTTTAAATCTAGTTCCTTGAAACAAAAGTGCTTAAAACTTTTGTTACAAATTAGTAATTAGTTATATTAAACAAATATATGCTCTGGAAACAATTCTTTACTTTACTTCTCTGTTCTTTTTTTCTGAAAAAGAAATTGTTTTTCTTTGCCACTTGAGAATGGTATTACTACTACACCACCCCACGCCACATTATTGTGCCTAGAGCTGAGATGACTCTCTGCACTTCTGGGTATAATGTGGGGAAGTTGTACCAAATTGTGATGTCATTTGTGATAGCATGGACTTTTTCGATGGTTTCCGGTGAGGTTGCGGTTTTTGGCCGTCCTTCACGTGGGTCATCTTCGAGGGATGTGCGACCACTTTTAAATTCAGCTGCCCACTTTTTAACGGTTGACATGGAAGGAGCAGATGTAAACCTTTGTCAACTTCCTTAGGGGTTAATCCATCCAAAACGAAGAATTTTATGAGCGCACGATATTCAAGTTGATCCATTTTAACGAAAAACACGCAAGGCGTCTAATGCAAAACTCGTGTAAACAAACTGAGAGAACAAGTTGAAACTTTTCATACGAACTAATGCACGTGCACCCAGGTAGGAAACATAAATTTTTGCTGATTGGTGCGTCATCTCTATGTCAGGCCGGGAACTTTTCACCTAACCCTCGTAAAGAATTGGAACGGCGACTTAAAACTAGAAAAGTCATTAAGACCAATTTTTTAAGCACGTCGGTGGGCTTCCTTCCTAAATATGCATACAACGAACATCCCAGTGATGGTTAATGAAGGGAGATCATTGTCTTCCAAGAAATTTCTATTCGATATCGTTTGTCGAGTATCGAAGCAAGCTCTTTGACAGAGACAGAACTATCCACCAAGCCGCTCCGGTTCATCAGTTGAACACTTCATTGAACAGAAGGCAATTTAAAGATCTGGAACGGCGATTTAAAACTAGAAAATTCTTAATCATTGAAGCCAATTTTTTATGTACATCGGTGGGCTTCGTTCCAGATATGTATACAACGAGCAACCCACTGATGGGCAATGAAGGGATATCATTGTCTTCCAAGAAAAGTTTTCGGGATAACTGACGGATTTGCATACTGTATGGGTGAAAATAGGGAAAACTTCTACTAAACAGCGGGTTATCAAAGCAAAACGTTTATACCAGCTTCCTAAATCGTTAGTCTCTTCGTTTTTGGAAGCAGTGACCTACAATGGATGCCACTTGCGGTTTCCCTTCTGAGCACTTGTTGCTCACATTGCGTCTGTGCCACGAGTCAGATAACTAACATATTTTAGGAAGCAATTACTAAACTAGCCTTGATTTGTTAAAATAACAGGGAAAGGAATTTTCTAAAAGTATTTGAAGGGTCCTACAACGAGAAATATTTCTAATTAAATAATCGAGGAAATATTTAATTCATTTTATTTTGGACATTAAAACTCAAACGTAAAAGGCAACAAACTATTGGATGAAGTTCTGTTAGTTAAAAGTCATTAAACTTATTAACAGTAAAAAGTCAGATGTGACCCAGATGTGTTTTTATTTTTTATGAGGTAAATACAGATTTTGTAAAAAGTTGCAAATAGGTTTGCTACGTCCAATTTTTGCACACTTTAAGCTAATTGTCTCGGAATCTACATTTTAACGTGGATTCCGAACTTCTAACAAACACCCATGCCAGGATTCGAACCTGAAGCACCAAAGGCCAGTGCGCTAGCCAATAGGCCCTCAGGTCGCAAACGTTTTAAAAATCAATTTTTTTACCAAATTTAATGCTTCCAATGATTGTTAATTTTATTAATTTATAATATGAGAACAAATGAGAAGTAAAAGAAAGAAATACTTAATATCAAAAAATGAATATGAGCTGGTGAGAAAAGCTTAATTAAAGCTAAAAGAATGAAAACAGGTATTCAATAGCAATAAATTTAAAATTTTACCCTTTTAAAACTTTGAAAATTTATTTAATGAAATATGTCTTCTATTTAATTTAAAATTGACACTGTTGTCGATCTCAATTTTCAGAGACAATGCGACAAAACCAGTAGCTCAGACTTCCAACATGTTGATTTAGAAAAATAAAAAAAAAAAAAATGAGTTAAACATTCTAACAGCTTAAAAGTGGTGTTCGTAGTACAAAAAAAAAGTTGTTGCGTGCAACGACAGCTTTGAAGAGAAAACGAAATAGAATTAGATGAGAATCCTTCGTTCGAAAGTAGTTTTTCTTCCAATGTTAAGGATCCGTGAAATGGCTATATGTTATTGAACTGAAATAAATTTCGAGCTAACATCACAAGCCCGTTTAAAGAGGAAGGAATTTTTAAAATGCCTGAATTCTTCGTTTGTGTCATTTCTCCGTACTACATATGCAGATTTAGTACACCATGCACAGCATATAAAATTTAATTTGTTTTTAATTTATTCACGAAGCGTTATTGATTACTATTTATTTAGTATTTTAATTCAGTTCGAAGTTGCATTTCTGTAAAAACTAAAAAAAATCTTCACAAGCTTATCGATTCTTTCATGACTATTTTAGACCAACTCGTGCCGCTGATGAGAAGTATGGTGGAGGTTTAATCCGCTGGCGACTTTGTTTGTAGACACTGTTTCAAAAAACGAGGAGGCTAGATGACGTTTGTGATGTTCAACATCTTGCCTTGGACTACCTGGTGGATGTTTTCTTCCATACAATACTCAAATGCGAGTAATTCCCTCTAAAAATAATCCCGGGATGCCCTTCCCTCCTTCTTCAGCGAGGGGGAGGGGGCTTGGGGGTTGCTTTAATGATTCGTTTTCGAATCGATCTCTCCTAGCTCGAAATCACCAAAGCGCTATTCTTACAGGGCATTAGGGCGGAGGTGCAATCCACTGGCGGTTTTTGTTGTAGACACTGTTTCAATAGACGAGGAGACTCGATGTTGTTTGGGATGTTCAGTAATATGATACGTAAATGTGGGGTCGTACCCCTTAAAATTCATCCCGGAAGGCATTGTCTTCTTACTTCAGCGTTACGGAGCCAAGTTAGACTTCTACCTACGGGTGTTCCATCACCCCCTCCCTACGCTTCTTTCTTGAGACCACACGGGTTCTTAGACTTGATCTAGATGTTGCTGTCATCCCACTTGGTAGAAAATTTTAACTTAAAATTAAACTTTTTAGAAAAAAAAAAAATAGGTATTTTGTAATCAATCGTTTGAATAATAATGTAAATTACTGATATATTGTAATGATAATGAATGAATGATAATTTAAAATATCATCCTAACTCAGCAGCATTCAAGTATAATTACAATTTTGAAGAAGCTAAATAAATTCTCGTAAAAATCTTTTTTTTTTTTTTTTTTTCCTACAACGATAACGATTTTTAAAAAGCAATGAAATTACCATGTTTTTTCTGTTTTTCAAATTCTCCTAAGTTTTTTTTTTATAGCATTAGAATATTGACATAGCGAATTCATTTCAAATAAAGAAATTGCCATAATTGAAATTACGAAAAAATTAATATTTTAAGTAAATAAATTAATATTAAATCATATAAAAAAAAAGCATTTAGAAGAAAATTACGGCGAAATTTAAAAAAAAATTCTTCAAATTTTGCTTATAATAAATCTTAGTAAAACGTATAATTACAGAAAATTTTGTTTTGCATCATATGTTATTTCTTTTAAATATAAAAACAGCTGTTACAGTTGATGAGTTCCTTAATTCGCAGCTGTTCCAGTTATAATTGCTGCCATATGTTGCTAATTTCATGTCATCTCCAGTAAATCGTTCGAATTATTCAGTAATAAAGCTAAAACCTTTTAATGTGTAAGCAAAATTTGGTTAAAAAATGATAATTTGGAAATTGTTTAAGTAAATTAATTCCTTAAAAATAGTTAAATAAAATAAGAGGCCCTGATGACTGAATGACCAGCGCTCTGGCGCTCGGTACCACAGGGTTCGAGTCCCGGCGGTGCCATGGATGCTTGTAGCGGTTCAGAATCCACTTTAAACCGTAGGTCCCGGTTTAATAGGATCGTAGAGCGTTGTGGGGGTAGTGTTACTCGTGTCCTGTAGCATATCTTCAAGCTACATATTCACGGTAGTGCTAAATAAATAACAGAGGTGTAGCCCTTGATTATGGCATAATTATTAACTGTCTCTCTATTGCCAGCTGCTTTAGAACAACAACAACTTGAAACAAAATCATGAGAAAGAAAACAAAGCATAATTATGAATATAATTTAATATTATATGATGTTAATGTCTAAAAATACTGCAGTTTTCAGTTTGTTTTTTTAAGATTGAGCAATCAAAATCACTGGTGCCTTATAAATGAAAATCTGATTTTTTTTTTTTTAAATGTCAGTTAGTTAACAAAAATGAATATAGTTAAGTCAGTTAGTTAACAAAAATGAATATAGTTAAGTTAATCAGTTAGTTAACAGCCAGTTAGTTAAAATTACACGAGCATCAATGAGAATAGTCAAAAGAGAGACATCTTATTAGAGCCATCTTATTAGCAATAAGAAGAGGAAATTATAAAATTGCATTTTTATTCAGAAGAGCTTACATTTTTCTTTATTTGTGAAAGGAATTTTAGGAATATTGTTTTCAGATAAAATTCTCGGCAAATTGTAAGAAAACCCTGCTCTCCAAAGACCAGAACGTATGCATGATTTACAAATGGGTAGATTTACAATGGATGAATTTGAATACGTAACGAGGTTTTGTAGCTATGCAAACATAAGATGACAACCTTTTAAAGCAAATTTTAATCTATCGGTTATCATACGAGTTCTATATCATAAGAAACACTTTTAAAAATTGAAAACTATTTTGACAGCGAATCGAATAAAAGGAATATTATTCTGTAGAATATGAAAATCAATAAACTTGCTACAAAATCGTGAAACAGAGATTGAAAAACAAATATGAAAATCTCCTTACTGTGAAAAAATCCGTGGAAAAATATTTTAAACACATTAACGAAAATAGGATTAACTGTATTTGAGAAGGAAATGTGAAAAAATTTGTTTTTCTGGAAAATACAGTCTTGATTCGTATTTCAGATCCATAAAATTTTGATTTTAAGTCAAGGATAATGAAAGGTAGTTTGATTTGCACGTATTTAAAACAAGTATTGAAATTCTTCAACAATTGTTTATATATTTTTTAGAGGGAAGTAATGCATTTAAAGTGAAAAAAATTACTCTCGAAAAGAGTTATCAGCATCAGATGAGAATCGTAGGTGGAATGTAGATGTACAAAAGGTACATTGATAACGTTCTAGCTTTAAGCTATATTATATGCAGAAATTTAATTAATTTAACTGTGTTAAAAATGTATTATAAATGAATTTATAATTAATTTATTATAATTTTTATGTTAAATTTTGATTTTAACTCAAAGATAATGAAATGAAATTTGATTTGTACGTACTTAAAAAAAGTATTGAAATTCTTCAAAAAATTGTTTATTTATCTCAGGGGAAATAATGCATTTAAAGTGAAAAAAAATGACGCACCAAAGAGAATTAATTAATTAAATATTTGTATATAATAGAGTTATTTAATTTATAATATATTATATACAAAAATTACAATATTTTTTATAATATAATTATATAATTTTGCATATAATGAGTTAAATTAGTGTAAATTATTTTTAAAAATGTTTATTAATGGGGAATTGAATGTCATTTAAAATGTTGAGAATTTAAAATTTTAAAATATTTAAAAAGTTAAAATGGAAGAAATCATTAATATTTAATCACAAATATTTTATTTTTTACGCAAAGACCACACTTATGTACATAGCACATAAAACTAAAACATTTTTGTGTTTGAAATAACATGCAGTATAGTTTTAAAAACATCTAATGGTAAATTTCTTAGCTTGTTAAAAAGTTAGCATATTTTTTAGGAAAAAAAACAGCTACAACAAAAGTTTATTCGAAAGAATGTGCTTCAAAGACACTTCTTAAAAAATGAATACTTCCAGTTATTCATTTGTTATTAATATTTTGGCTGATGAAAGAGGAAGTAATTACCAAAATTCTGATATTCCCGGAAAAATGTTTATTTGCAATAATCTTCATAACAAAGCTTGACGACTTTTCTTTGACATTTTTTATGTCTGGAAGGGAATACTTTCTCAAAAATGAAAGACGGGAAAAAACAAAATGATTTTTTTTTCAAGTTTAATCTAAATAATTTATTTTTCTCACCATTAATATAAAAAAAAATAATGATTAGAAGGAACTGCAGTACGTATGCGTATATTTTTTTTTGCGATATCATTACTTATTGTAAAAACAGTTACTATTATTGTGAACATTTTTTAATTGTACCTACCTATTATTATTCTGTTACCATTATTCTTAACATTTTTAATATTTTTTTTTCAGAATAATACACCATTTTAAAAATGGTGCATTATTCTGAAAAACATCTACAAGGATGTCTGCTAACTGGCAGATTTCGACACAGAATATGTTTTTTTCTTTTTACGGGGTAGGGTTGTCAGAGGGGTCTAATGGCCGAGTGACTAGGGATATGGCTCTCGATGCCAAAGGTTTCGGGTTCGAATCCCGACGGTGGCATGGATTTTTTGTAGTGATTCGAAATCCACTTTAAACCGTAGGACCGATCTAATATGACTTTGGGCTGACAACCCCTACCCCGTAAAAAAAACATCTCCTGTCTTGAAATCTGCCTATAGGCAGACGGCCTTAGCCCACCATGGGGCTGTTGCTCCACTAATGATGATGTTGAGGGTTGACAGACCAATGCCTTAGAGTTATATTAGATGGTTTAAAGTGGATTCCGAATCACTACAAACATCCATGGCCCTTTCTGGACTCGAACACGAAACTTGTGGCCCCGAGTGCAAACATTAAGTTTTATAAAACGAATGTATTTATGAAAAACCAATAAATATTAGAATACCATGTTTTTTTTAAAACATGTTAGAAATTTAAAATTTCTAATAAAGAAACAGAAAATAATTGCTAAAACTGAAAACATTTCAAAAAATATATTTGCTTGTAACATTCGTTATCATCGACCTTTGCACGAACTTTTTACCCATTTGACAGCAACGTCTTTCACCGAGATCAAAAGAAAGGCGATAAAATAAATCTTTTCCCCTACAAGATGAACGTTTCCGTGAAGAAATATAAAAAGGAAATGGAGTCTATGTTAATGCACGTATTGGAAGAAAAGATTTCCCTCTCCTGTTTCTTCTGCGAATTTTCTTGGATAAGTTCACAATGAAGTCAATTCCCCTTCAAGGGAAGATCAAAAGGAAATAAAAATACTGTTAAAACATTTTTATGTCCTTCCAACCAGATTTGAATGTCTATTGATATAAAATAATAAGTTATTGAGGCAATGCCAAATAGACGGTCATTGATGGATGATAAATATTTGGCCCCTCTATGCTTAAAGATTATGTTAGAAATTCATGGGTTAAATTTGTTTAACTTGAAAATATTTGTAATGACTGCATACATTTTAATATCACATGACAAGTTTACACGGTGAAAGAAATAGGAAAGCTGTATAGCAAATTTTGTTGTTTTTCAACCAGATATTTTTATAATACATAAATGTATAGTGTATTTTATATACAAATGTATATTTTCATAATACACAAATATAAAAGTTTGTCAAGGGCCTGATGGCCCAGTGACAGTGCCTTTGGTGCCACAGGTTTCGGGTTCGAGTTCCAGTGGTGTCATGGATGTTTGTAGGGATTCGGAATCCACTTTAAGTTGTAGGTCCCGGTCAAAGATGACTGTTGGCTGTAGTGCTACTCGTGTCCGTAGCCTATCTTCAAGCTACACTTGCCCTCTGGGTAGTGCTTAATGAGTAACAGCGTTCGTCGGTGTAGCTCAATTTGGCCTGCTCACAGGGACATGATCAATACGACCCAGTCCTCGATGCAATTAAAATAGAAATATTATGAAAAGGTTAGACTGTTTGGTGAGTATGAACTAAATTGGATTAATGATTTGAAGTGTCTAAT
This sequence comes from Caerostris extrusa, assembly GCA_021605095.1. Classification (NCBI taxonomy): domain Eukaryota; kingdom Metazoa; phylum Arthropoda; class Arachnida; order Araneae; family Araneidae; genus Caerostris; species Caerostris extrusa. Next base: position 42,108 of record BPLR01013798.1, on the reverse strand, counting down.
TCTCAATCTTTTCCCAAATATTTTAAATACCGGGAAAAACTTAAACACCGGAAAATTTTTTTTTGTGAAATCTAAGTATTTATTTTGTGAAAATGATGTGAAAAATAATATCTTTCTACATTTCTAGAACCATTTCTACTTTGATTCACTCATGCATAAAAAAAAGCTTTTACACGCGAAGACGTATTTTCAAATGCGGATCGCTTTGTTTTGCAAATACCGGGGTGGATATCTTCAAATGTTGGTATTCGAAAAATTTCAGAAACCACTTTTTTTTAAGAAGGAACTTTTGAACTTGAAATATGGATAAAATCCCATCAGTTCTCTGGAAAATATTTTTACGAGCCTGATATTGAAACTGAATTTGAATTTCTATTTCCGTCATATTTTAGGGTGAGAGATATTGCATTCTACTTTGCGGCGAGAAATAGAATCCACTTCAAGACAGAAATATCCGAATGTTTTCAGGAAAAGAAAATTTGGTTGTTTGACAGCAAGAACCGCAGGAAATAAATCGCGATTATTTTTATAAAACATGAAGTTGCAGTGTTTATTTTTTTCTTTTCTTTTGCTTTTGGAATGCCAAACATTTGGAAAAAGTTAGATATCAATAACTTTTATGAAAACTGAATGAATTTTATAAAAAAATATATTTTAATAACTGTTTTTATTTAAATATATTATAATTATTCCATATTACTTTACTGTTGGCGTTTTTAAAAGAAGCTCTCCATTAACTCTAAAAGAATTATTTTTTTCTAATGCAGCTGGCAAATACTATTGTGCCCAAAAAGTAAGACGATTTTTTTTTAAAACTCTTTATTTATTCTTCAAATTTATTTCATAGAATTCAAAAGAATCCCCACCGGACACATTGCACTCACGCCAACTTTTTTCCAATCCTTAATTTGAATGCTAAAAAGTCATCCCAGGGATGGCCTTCAAGCACGCACCGATTCACGTTGAATCTCTTCAATCCATTCAAACGGTGTCGCCGGGCAGGTCTTTTGAATTTAGAGACCCAGCCAGATGTCGTACGGTGGGAATATAGTGGTTGTGGAACGATATGGGTTTCATTTTTTGCGAAAAAAAGTCACGAAGAATCAATGTAGTGTGAGCTGGCGCATTCAGTGTTTTCGGTACCAATCGGGAATTTGACGCGTTTGAGGCCCAAAATATAGTTAACTGATCCTTTTGAAATTCCATCAGCAGCAGCAAGGTCTCTAATTATAAATAGACGGTTTGCAAGCACCAAATCATTAATTTTTTGAACTTGAGCTTCGTCGGTTGAGGTCGGTGGTCGACCAGAGGGCTCTTCGTCTTCAACGCGTTCTCTGCCTTATTTGAACTGTTTATACCACTTGTAAACATTTCTTTCCGGTATAGGAATGCTCACCGAATGCCTTCTGCAACATTCTATACGTTTCCGCAAACAAAATTTAATGCAAGTTATTTGCTTAATTAATTTAGACGTTTCAAAAATCGCCGGAATTAGTTTTAATGTATCACAAAGCCTAGCATAGCTGATACACTAATAAATATTTTGACGTCTAATTTCCCACAGATGTCAAGGACAGCGCCAGCAACCTAAAAAGAAAAAATGAAATTCCATAAGCCCCGGTAATTTTAAAATGGTCTTATTTTAATGGTCTAATTTTGAAAATTGGTCTTACTTTTGGACACAGTAGTACTTAGACATTTATGTTTATGCTATAAGCAATGGTGCACCGACTATATTCAATTAGCACTATCCAGGGGCCCGTGTAGTTTCAAGATATGCTACGTACGCAAGCAACACTACCCATCAACGCTCTGCGATCATCTTAGACCGGGACCTACGGTTTGAAGTGGATTCGAACCACTACAAACATCCATGGCACCACCGCGACTCGAACGCGAAACCTGTGGCATCGACCACTAGCCTCTTGGCCATCAGGCCCTTCTAAAGCAATCATGCATATATGTATTCGATTGTGTAATGTTAGTTGTTTTATATTGCTGTGATGAATCGAAAATAAAAAAAACCCCTGGAATCTTTTAATTTCGTAGATTTTTAAAGTAGGCAATGAAGAATAAAAATACATTGTTTATACAAGAAAGAATACCTTGTAAAAGAATAACTTGTTTATATGGAAATTTGGTTGCTTGAAGATATAAACTATAATTGATTAAAAGGCTTGGAACTACACTCATGTCCATAAATTAAGGATAATGGAGTTCAGGCAAAGAAAGAGTCAGAAGCAAAAACAAATTTGACTTATTTGTAAAGTCTATTTATTAAACAAAAGGTAAAAGAGCAAAAAAGATGCTATATGTTTGACATAATTAATAAAAATTGCGATTTTTACCCTGAGCAAATTTCAAAAAAGAACCTATTTACAAAAAACAGTATAACATGGTTAGTATGATGGTTAATATGGAGTATGTCTCCCAGACGATGCAATACAGGCCTTACAACGCCTAGGCATGCTGAGTATCAAATTATCAATCTGATCTTGGGGAATATTACACCACTCATCAAGCAATGCCCTCCGAAGTTCCGTTGACAGGTGGGAGGGGGTTGACGGGCTGCAATTCGTTGGCCAAGTATATCCCAAACATGCTCTATTGAATTCAAGTCCGGCGAGTATGCTGGCCAATCCATACGGGTGATATCCTCCAATTGAAGGCATTCGTCTACAATGTTTGCACTGTGAGGACAGGCGTTGTCATCCATAAACAGAAATTCAGTACCCATGGCGCCCCGAAACAAACGTACATGTTGTTCCAGAATGGCATCCCGTTAGATGTGACCTGTAATCGTTACACTCTGAACATGCAGGCCAGTTCTGGAACCAAGAATAATTCCTCCCCAAACGAGCCATCCTGCACCACCGTAACGGTGTCGTTCAATGGTGTTCTCTTGGTGGTAACGGGCACCTGGCGCTCTCCATATGAAAGTCCGGCGAGAATCAGACTGCAAACTAAACCTGGACTCGTCGGAAAACATCACACCAGACCACTGTTGCTGTGTCCACAATGCATGCTCTCTACTGCATTTTAATCGCAGGCGACAGTGAGTTGTGGTAAGTGGAACACATCTGACAGGCCTACGAGCATATAGACCAATGTGCCCTAAGCGTCTGTACACGGTCTGCCTTGAAACTGTCGTACCGGTAGCTGAAGAGAGCTGACGAGACAGGTCTGATGCTGTGCTCCGTCTGTTTCTTTTGGCAGTAACTGCTAAATAGCGGTCCTCATTCGGCGTTGTAACTCGGGGTGACCTATGCTGTAACATCTACTCACATTACCATCATCTTGGAATCGTTGCCAAAGCCTGGAGATGACACTCTGGGCGATTTCAAGTTCCTCGGATACTTCCAGCTGGGTACGTCCACATTCGAGTCGTCCGATAATTCTACCACGTAAAAAATCATCCAAATGCTTCCTTTGTGCCATAACTATGCGGTTATTGTACTGAAAGGCTTTTAAAACGCTTGTGAACAATTTTACTTCTTTCCACCATTCCTTATATACCCCTCTGTTACACTCTCGTCATTGTGACGTACTATCCGCCATCTGGTGGTTTCCTGTAATTTGCATATTCTTCTTCAAGATTTGTGTGATAATTCTACAGGTGAAATTTTTATTTTAAGAGTTCAATTTCTGTGTGATTCTAAATTATCCTTAATTTATGGACATGAGTGTATAATTGTGACTTATTATACTTATGGCTGTAGTTGAATAAAAATACAAATAACTTATTTCGAATATGATAACATCTTTTTCTTTGAATTTTTTCTGAATTCTGGTTTTAAAACCATCTTTCATATATTTTTTCTAATGGGACTTAAAAAGTAAGATGTGATATTGAAGCCAGATCATGCAGGATTTTATTCCTATGATTTATTTTATCTGTTATTTACTCTACAGTATTTAAATGTCACTCCAAAATATATTATGGCTGTGACTCAAGCTGTACGATCCACTGAAGAAGCATGACAATGTGATAAAAGTCATCTCATCAGTTATATTCAATTGCCATGTACCATTTCACATGAAAATGAAAATTTTCAGTTCTGGAAAGTTGTCATGCACATTACTATAAATAGATTCTAAAATATGAGGCAGTCTTTAAAGTCTAAATTTATCTTTGATCCTCGAGCTAACTTCATAATGTTTTACTAAATGAGCAATAAAAGCTTTCTAAAACAAGAAACAATCAAACAAATGAAAGTCACGAAAGATTCTATCCTACTGTAGTTTTAAATGATTTAATAAGTTTTGCAAATTTTGTGAAAGTGTTCATTGATCTTTTTTCATGTATCATACCATTTTATTTCTATTCTTACATTTATTGTAAAGCTTTGCCATGTGAACGAATTTTATAATGTTTTCCAAATGAATCAGTAAAAAAGACATTTTAGTACTTTTGGAGGCAAAAAATAGGGCTTGTCACTTTGAAGTCAACATGTGCATCACGTAATGATAGGACAGTTCAGCAACCCAGTTGGTTATTTTCTCATTGATTTGCGTGGGACATGTCGTTTTGTTTAGTTCAGTTGCACTGAATGGTTAAATAGGGTTCATATGTCTGAATTGAGAAATTTGTTTACATTATACTTACCCCAGATACGTAGGAATTTATTTTGTTTTTATACTGAATATAGTAAATATTAGAAGAAATTTTATTGAGTATCTGCAATTCATATCAGATGAATATCGAAGTTTGTATAATAATATAGTGTGTAAGACAAGTTTGTAAATAGTTATAATACTTATTTATTGATTATATGAAATTTTAATACATTTTTAATTAGTTTTAGGCATGTATTTCGTATTTTTGTAGCTTAACATATGTGTTGGCTGTTTGGTGAATATTTAGCGACCGTCAGTACTATTAACGGATTGGTAAAAGAGAAAAATTCCATTGTATAGCCATTTGCAAAACATATTATATATTCATTATATATATATATATATATATATATATTCATTAGATTCGTATATTCATTCTATCGCTTTTTTGTAGTTTTATAATATTTCAATAAGTTTTACAAATAAAAAAAAAATGAATAAAATTAATTTCTTGTATGTATTTATCTTGAAAAAACACATAACTAAATGTATGACTTAGGGAGAAAGTGAATTTGAGACCTTTTTCAGAATAGTTTATCAATTAATAAAATTGATATTTATCAATTAAGTTTCTAAGGCAATGTGAAGAAAATGGAGCACACAGTGGGACAGAATGCTTGCCAGAAAGTCGAAAATTGGACATTTTTTGTCTATTTCTTGAACTGACATTCCTTACACTAGGTTAGAGGTTTGGAGGAGGAACTCCACGCACTTGAAAATCGACACACTTATGAGTGTGCTAGTCAGAAGACTTCTGTCATTTCGTCATCAAAGCAGCTCTTCAGTGCATTTGTTAGAAGTAGTTTTTCATGGATTCGAATTATTTAGCTCAGCAGTTTTGATTTTCTCAAATTATGAGAAATTATTAGTGATTTAAAACAGTCAATTTTTCCCAAAATTTCATGTGTCATTTGGTGATGGAGAGAAAAAAAGTTAATTTCTCCCCATATAACCCCGGAACTTTTTGTATATATATTATCCAAAATATTTGATTAACAAATTTGTGGAATAAAATCTTGCCCATATTTGGTATGGATCATATATGGTATGGTATATAATTTTTTTTATTGGTATGGATTTCTTTTTAAATTGTACATGATTGTCATTGTTCCCGAAACTCGTTTTTTGTTTTATATTTTGATTCGAGGAAGTTATTCCAGGGTAGGAAAATATTTTTTGACATAATAAAACAGTCAGAACAGCAAATAAACTGATGACAAAATAATTTTTTAAGAGATCCTTTTGTATAAATGAAGAGATCATGTTTCAAAAGATCCTATTGCAAGTATATATTCGAAAATATAGCCAATCTTAATAAACAATTGACTCTTTTTCCTGCAAAATGTAAAAAATAAATGGTATTATTGCAAAATAGAAAAAAAAAGTTGTTAAAAAGTAAGTATTGGCCAGTGACGTAACTCTACCACCTGAAGCCCCCGGCAAATGTTTTGAATGTGGGCCCCTCAATGCAAAATATTATCGTAGTTTTTCTTTTTAATAAAGTACAACCTAAAAGTGCCTTTAGGTTTGCAATGTCTATTTTCGATCACAAAAAAATGTCACTTGATCATTTAATACTTTACAATGACCTGTATCAATAATGTATGCTGAAGATGTAATTTTTTCCCAGTCACTTTACTTTGATTTGATTATGTGTATCGCTAGTACAGGGCTGTGGTGACCATGGATCAGTGCTGTCCGGCACTGCAATACTATCACTTTTGGTTCAGGTATTTTCTTTATTTCCGCCGCACTGTTCGGTTTGTTCCTTCCTCATTTTTAAAGTATTGATTTATTTTAGATAACTTCTTTTTTCTTCAAACTTCATCGTTCTATTTCGTTTTTCACTCCTATTAAGATATTTTTTATTACTTGACGGGGTATTTTGCAATTTCCGCAATCAACTAATTAACCTTTGTGAAAGGTCGTCCAAGAGCCTCTTTTGAAGATAGTTCTGATCATAACAAATGCTTTAAAACAGTAACTCTAAGAAAAGAAATTTCAACTTCTAGGTTGTCTTTTGATATACAAATATGTTCAAGAGCTTCTGAAGAAGTTATTAAACGAATACTTACCATTCTTTTTTTATCAAGTGGCTATGAAATTTGAACTGATACAGTCAATAATTGTAGTCAATATAGTCAAAAATTATACTTGGTAAACAATGCATAAATTGGAAATACATGTAACAGAAATTATTTGATTTACATTGCTACGCATTGGGCAACTATCTGAACAGACTATAGACGCAATGTTTAAGGATTTTAACATACTTCATGAACATTTTTCTGAATAGTATTCGAGGGAGAAATATAATGAAGATAACTTTCACACTCGGGCCTGAATGGCCGAGTGGCTAGCGCTCTGGCACTCGGTACCACAGGTTTCGGGTTCGAATCCCGGCGTTGCCATGGATGTGTGTAGTGGTTCGGAATCCACTTTAAACCGTAGGTCCCGGTCCTAATAAGATCGTAGAGCGTTGCGGGAGCATTGTTACACCGCGTCCGTGGCTCATCTTCAAGTTACACGCGCCCCTGGGTAATGCAAAAGTGAGTAATGTCTGTGCAGCGCTTGCCTTAAGGCATCCAAGACCAAGCTGTCTAAATGTTTACCAGCTGCATTAGAACAAAAAAAAAAAACTTTCACACTTTTATGATGCTTTTATAACAAGCGTGAGACAACTTCCCCAAAGCAAAATTTCATTTGATCTCAAAATAATATTTCAGAAATTTTAAGTAAAGGAAATGAATTGAGTTCAGAAACAGATTCAAAAAATCAGAGTTCAGTCAAGGTTGTGCATTGTATTTTCTGATAATATTTTTAAATTACTTTTTAATTTTATTATCAAGATTTTAATTGTAAGTATTGTTTTTAGTTAAAATGAGTGATTTTTATTAGAAAGAAGGATTTTGTTGTTGTTGTGGAAATCTCTAAAGTTCCAGCAGAGCTAGATGAAGAACATAATATTGTTAACTCTAATAACGTTCAAAAGAAGCAATGGCGTAGTTAAAGGGTCCTGTTTGGAGAGCCCCAAACAGTCAAGAACAGGGACGGGAGAAGATTGGTCATTACGGCACTTGGTGCAAATTGAGTAGGTCTTGTTACCTTTGAAATAACACAGGGATCTGATATACCCACTAATCAGTCTTGCTAAGACGTGTTTGCTCTTGTCTGCTACATTCTAGTGACAGTGCGCCACTAGGCCTCCTCCCCTTGACACCACTGGTGCATGGATGAGATGTAACTTGAAGATAAGCCACGGACGCGGAGTAACAATGCCCCCGCAATGCTCTACGATCCTATTAAACCGGGACATACGGTTTAAAGTGGATTCGAACCATTACAAACATCCATGGCACCGCTGGGACTCGAACCCGAAACCTGTGGTACCGAGCACCAAAGCGCTAGCCACTCGCGCTAGTCCAGGCCCTGGCAGCTATATATACCATGAATAATAATTAAAGGTACGCGATTTTTTTTTCTACATCAGGATTTTCTGTAATTTCTTTTTTTTTTTTTCGTTTTGACCATCAGGGATGTTGCATTCCACCACTCAGACTACTTCGAATATTTTTGATTGGTTGAAAGGAGGGTGTTGTCTTCCTTAAGACTTTTTAAGGTCTGATTATCCGGATTTAGCGATAAAAAACGTTGAGAAAATAAAGGTTTGTCAGATAAAAAACTGGTTTATAACGTTGTATCTACTATATCTCGCATATGTTATATTTATTTACTTCTATGTTGCTATCTAAGGGCCTGAATGGCCAAGTGGCTGGCGCTCAGCTGCTCGGAACCACAGGTTTCGGGCTCGAGTCCCGGCGATGCCATGGATATTTGTAGGGGTTCGGAATCCACTTTAAACCGTAGGTCCCTGTCTAATGTGATCGTAGAGCGTTGCGGGGGCATTGTTACTGCGCGTCCGTGGCTTATCTTCAAGTTACACGCGACCCCTGGGTAATGCAAAGTGAGTAACGTCTGTGCAGCGCTTGCATTAAGGCCTCCAAGACCAAGCTGTCTAAGTGTTTGCCAGCTGCATTAGAAAGAAAAAAAAATATTGCTATCTACTCTATCTTACACTACTAGTTTTGGTGTAGCATAAATGGGAACCGATGAAAGAGTTTTAAATGATGTCATAAAATAACTTTGCTTGTTTTTCCTTGTTTGCTGAAGGGAAAGGACCATGAAAGTTTCTTTTAAATGCTTTATGGAAAAGCCTTACGTGTTGTATGAAAAAAAAAATCCGGAATTTCTCGCCAGTAAGTCCAATTGTCTCTGTGAAAAGCTGATACATTGGCGTAATCTCAATCGAATCTGAAAACAGTGATTAAAATCCAGCAATAATATTAATCAAATCGTGAAACTCTTTCACTTTTCCTACATCATTTCAGAATTGTAAAAGTTAAATGTTTAATTTTTTTTTCAAAACTGTATGAATTTATGAAGTGGAATTTTTTTGAAGGTAAATAACTAATTTTTAATTGGTATTTTTTTCCATCTCTTAAATCGACAAGTTCAATCATAAATCTTAGCACAAGAAAAAAAAATACTATATTTTGAAAACAAATGCACCTAAAATATTGCAAATAAAAATGCAATAAAATAAATTCATTTTTTCATATTTTTCCTGGATACCAACAAATATAAAAAACACGGTTTAACCCCGTCAACTGTTATTGATTCAGCTGCACCGTAGAATAGAATATCAAGAACGTGATATGCATTGTTAATTAGTGGCACAGCTTTTCTAAGCGGAAAAGCCGTCAGATTGCAGTACAGAATGCAAAGATATTCAATAAGTTTATTTGAATGCCATAACAGAAAAGGCATTCTCGATTTCCTATTGACCAATAAAGTATTACTTTTTGCCTTTGAAATTCTCGACGTTTTCTAAATTCTTACAGTATTTATCTGATATACAATTCACGGAAAAATATAAAAGTATTAGTATTTGTGAACATTGCAGCTAAGTTGAACTTAAAATTATTTCGATTACTTTTGTTTCAAAAATCTAGACGTCAGAGAAGTTAAAATAAACATTAAATCTGAAAAAGGAACGTGAAAATTTGTTTTAAACAATTACAAATTATTAAAACCAAAATACAAATACATTAATTTGAACATAATTCATTAAATAAAAATCGTGTGTTTCACTTCAATTCAATTTAAAAACTGATATCAAATTCTTTTATTATCATAATTAAAAATTCCATTCTTCATAAAATAGTTATTTTATCATCATTGGCGGGACAACCCTATTGTGGGAGTAGGACGTCTGCCTACTGGCAGATTACGAGATGTTTTTCTTTTTACGCCGTAGGATTGTTAGCCCTACGCCCAACACTCTACAGTCATATTAGACAGGAACATATGGTTTAAAGTGGATGCCGAATCATTACAAATATCCATGGCACCGCCAGGGACCCCGAACCCGAAACTTGTGGTACCGAGAGCTAGTCCCCGGTAATTAGGCCCCTTTTTAAAGGCTGGAGAATTTAAATTAGAATATATTTTTAGGGTGAGATAAATGGTGATTTATCTCCATAGTATAGGAGTTTTCCATATTTGCTTCTACTCTACATGCAAGTGAGGAGCAGTTGCCACTGAAAGACCTCTGGAAAGGCAATGTCCTCCCCTCATCGCTTGTCAGTTGACTGCTTGTGGCATAGCTGATCTTATCTTCTGTGACAGTATTTCTCGTGACAAGATCTAGACAGATGTTTGGGCTTGTTTTCAACTGAAAGTCTTCTAATGTTTGCATGATTTTTTTCTAAGTGCCCTAAAAGATTATTTGTCTAGTCAACGCAAACATTCGTTTATTACGAATTAGTGATCAAATCAATTGAAAATGAAGTATCCAAGTGTGCTTCCTTTGATACCAGGGTCAACTCAATCAACTTCACTTTACGGTGAATTCATTTTTAAACAGAACTAAACAAGCTTTAGATAATAAAAATATCAAATCAATGCATGCAATTAAACACAAAAATCCTTTTTACCATTTTCAAACACATTACTGAACACTACTATTGGCTTGCATGGTTTTAGAAAGTTTATATAAATTTGGCTCAAAAAGTAAGACCAATTTTTTTCTTTCAAAAACTCTGTATTTATTATTCCAAATTCATTTCATCACTGCCTTCAAAGTAATCCCTTTTAAAGCGGACACAATTTCCTTGACCTCCAACTCTTCCAACTTGCTTTTCAACTTTTTTTTACCACCAAAAGCTTACTTTTTAAATCGATCAATTGCACGCTAAAAAGGCATCGGATTTCGTTACTATTTGTGGATGGCCTTCAAACCGCGCGGCGATTCCCCGTGTCGGGTCTTTTTCGAGTTTAGAAATTGAAAATGAATAGCCAGAAGTCGTACCAAAATATAGTATGAATTTAATTTCGGTGGTTGTTTGGAACGGGTGATTAATGCCTTTTTCATTTAGGAATTTCATTTTGGCGTTTCAACACCTTACCTTTGAAAAGCCATCGCACTTTATTGAAGAATCGCAATGCAGTGAATTCTTTAGCTGGTAGAATCTGTGCTTTCGGTACCAATCGAATTTCGTGGTTTTGTTTTGCTCGGAAGAATCGTTGTTGCTCCTTTACTTTTTCCTGCATTTTTCTGGCTCCATCATTTTCAGGCACAAAAATGATCTTATTGTCTTCAAGGCATTTTTGCACTGCGTTTGGCATATATTCCCCTCTAGTTTGTCCCGGAGAGTGGTAGCAATCCTAGACACCTTGGGAAGACATATACCTGGCAAAAAGGGCAACTTGTGCCTCTTTCATGTCGCAAGACTCATCTATAGCAAGGGATAAGGCAGAAGAAAGTTGAATATCTACCACCTGCAAATATTTTACATTTGAAGACACTTTAGCTATTCTATCTTGTACTGTTTTAGCGGATAGTGGCAAATCTTTGATTATTTTCAAGATTTTTAGGTTTGTTTTTGTAATCACGAAACAGTTCTTCAGATTCCCCGTTAATCGATTCAGAACGATTTTGAAACGTTTTTTTTTTGATAAATTAATAATTTTTGCGGATGGAACTAAAGAGCTGCAGCTTCACATCCAAAGAGCCGCAGGTTGCCGACCCCTGGTTATAGACCATGACCATTTCTTTTTTTTTTTTGTTGGAGAAGATTAACATAACTCTGCACAGGTGTTCTTTAGTACACACGAATTAGTGATCAATAAATTGAAAATGAAGTAGTGTGCTGCCATCAACTCGGTGAATTCATTTTTAAACAGAACTAAACAAGCTTTAGATAATAAAAATATAAATCAATGCATGCAATTAAACACAAAAAATCTACTCTTCAAACACATTACTGAATACTACTATTGTGCCCAAAAAGTAAGACCAATTTTTCTTTCAAAAACTCTGTATTTATTATTCCAAATTTATTTCATCGCCTTCAAAGTAATCCCCTTCGGACACAATGCACTACCGCCAACTTTTTTTCCAATCCTCAATGCACGCTAAAAGGCATCGGCAGGGATGGCCTTCAAACCGCGCGGCGATTCCCGGGGTGGTCTTTCGAGTTTAGGGAATAGCCAGAAGTCGTACGGTATGAATACGGTGGTTGTGGAACGATAGAGTTTCATTTTTGGCGAAAAGGTCGCGAAAGAATCAATGCAGTGTGAGCTGGCGGATTCAGTGCTTTCGGTACCAATCGAGATTTGACGCGTTTGAGGCCCAAAATGGAATTTACCTATCCTTTTAAAATTCCAACATCATCAGCAAGGTCTCTAATTGTAAATCGACGGTTTGTAACCACCAAATCATTAATTTTTGGACGTGAGATTCGTCAGTTGAGGTTGAGGGTCGATCAGCACTATTATACAGCAGTAAGTTTTGGATTTAATAAGTTTGGAAAAGGTTCTCCTCTTTCCTTTCCATAATAAAAAAGAAAATATTTTACAAATTTTTGGATATATCATAATGAAATAAAATAAGAAGACTTAATTTGTCCAAGCAATAAAATCAAATAATTTTGAAGTTTTAAGGTGAATACTTAAAGAATACATAGCATAATATCTTTAAAAAAATCTGCTTCTAGAGCGTAAGTTTTTAAAAAATGGTTATTCCATGAAATCTACGAGTTTGGATAAAAAACAATTTCATAACATTTCCATAAGCCCAGGAATTTTAAATTGAATATTTGTCTTAATTTTTAGACACAGTATTATCTTTACCTTTCATATATGGCGGCTTTTTTATTGTTCAACCTTATCGTGTTCCGGGCAAGTTGTGTACCATGCCAAGTAAGCGGGTGAAAAATTCGATGCTTATACCGTTACTTGACCATTTCTGTGAAGAACTTTCTGTGTGAAGAACTTCAAACCCTATCTGGCTAAAAACTCGTAGTGAATTGAAAAGTTAGCATGTAAGGAAGATAAGCAAATTACAACTTTCTAAAAATATACCTACATGGATATCGAAAAACCCAATAAAAGTTTAGGAAAAATACCTGAAGCAAGATGTAATATCTGAAGAATAGAAAGTCTCACAAAATATTTTATTTGGGAAGCAACAAAGATAATTGGACTTACCTGGGGTTAGATATATTTTTTTTGTGTCAGGGAATAAATATTTTGGGAAAAATATTACACGAAAAGCTTTTAGCCAAATAAGCTTTTCATTTAGAAAATAAATTTTATTTATATTCAAAAGAATTAAGTTTTTTTTGTGTATATTGGTGAAAGATATTTGATGAAAGAATTTTTTATTTATTGTTTGCTTTAATTTATGTTTATTCTTTTTTTTTTCTTTTACTTATTCTTTGAACTATTTCTTTTGAAACTTAATTTAAAATAATTACTTTATAGATAGATCAAACGCTATCATCTTTTACATGTGAATGATTTAATTACTCAAAAATACTTTTTACTAATTTGCAGCATATTTAAATGTAAAATGTTTAATATTTTAATTTAAATGTGGAAAGATTAAACTTCGGGATTTTTTTTTTAGTATTAATCTAAAAATGCAAGATAATTTAAGTTATTACATTCCAGGCATTTACTATAAGCATTTTTATGAGCTTTTATTTAATTTTCTTTATTAATTAAAGTATAAGTTAATTTAATTCATTTCCAATTCCTGCCAAAATCTATGTGAACTGATGCCATGTCCGTTTCATACATTTGTTCTTGCTGAAGGTGTGATTATATGCAGGGCCGGATTTTCCTATAAGCTAACTAGGCTTCAGCCTAGGCCTCAAGATCAAGAGGGGCCTACATTCAAATTGTTTGCAAAATTAAAATTACACTATTCTAAAAACAAAAACACTGAATCGAAAATAAGAAATTCTACACATATGACTAATGGACAAACATAAAAATGTATTGGTTAAGATCAACCCGTTCGGCTCATTGGGTCTGTTCGTTTGCGTATACTAGATTGCACCAAAGTATAGTTCATACGTTCACTGATTGCTATGGCAAATATTGACGTGCCTTATGCTACTAAGCTCTGGTTTGTTCTTGGCACAGACAAACGAACAGACCCATTGATCTGGATTTTGTTTGAATTAAGTTCCATTTTTGGTTTAGTTTAAAACTTAAAATTCATAATAATTCGTACTTAAACTTTAAATGCGAATTATTATGAAATAAATTTATCTCAATAGAATTTGCTTTAATCTTCAATGTATTGAATCTTATTTTATTTAATTTGATAGAAAATAGGATAATTTTTATTGCATATTTTATTTTCGTGGGCAAAGAGTTTTATTATTTGAATTTTGTTTCTTTGTAAATGTTGTGTGTTATGTTTGATTATTGTTAGTTATTGTTACAAGTACTATATAGGATGCTGAGAATAAATGTGTTAAAATCCGGCCCTGAGTACCAATCACAACATGTTTACTTTAACATATTAATGTATATCACAGTAATGATGTATTTTATTATCTCTCATGTAATTTATAAACTTAAAAATGGCTGTTGAAAGTGGATTAACCCTAGGGCCTCTTTTCATCTAAATCCGGCCCTGGTTATATGACTTTATTCATCTACTGATTTCGTAATAATAGATTTTTATTATTGTTTTCTTTCTAATGCAGCTGGCAAACACTTAGACAGCTTGGTCTTGATGCCTTAAGGCAAGCGCTGCACAGACGTTACTCACTTTACATTTCCCAGGGGCGCGTATAACTTGAACATAAGACACGGACGCGGAGTAACAATGCCCCCCGCAACGCTCTACGATCCTAATAGACCGGGACCTACAGTTTAAAGTGGATTCCGAACCACTACAAACATCCATGGCACCGCCGGGACTCGAACCCCAAACCTGTGGTACCGAGCGCTAGCCACTCGGCCATTCAGGCCCATAATAGATTATAAATTATACTAAATTAATGCCAAGTTGGTAAAATGTTGGCGACTCCCGTGTTTATCATAAATTTGGCAGTATCAGTGAAGATTTTAAGATGAATCCGATTACAATAAAGCGTGTCAACAAGAAATTCAGGTAAGCCAACTCTTTCTGGTGCAAATGAGATTGCTCTTCTTTTAAGCTTTTCCTGAACTTTCATAGGATCAAAAAGATTAAAATATTGTATTGTTATTATGTATATATACAATTATATTTCGTAAATATTAGATTTAAGTATATTATTACGGATGTATCATACATGCTAATTTTGAAGTCAATTGGATTCACTTGCCAAAATCTTCACTAATACTGCCACATTTATGATAAACAAGTGAGTCGCCAACATTTCACCAACATTTTAATATAGTTTATAATTAGTTATTATTATGAAATCAGCATCAATATAAATTCATATAATCACACCTTCAGCAAGAGCAAATGTATGAAACTTACATGACATCATTTTTTTTCTAATGCAACTGGCAAGTAAAGACCGGGATCTTTTATGCCATAAGGGCTGAACAGACGTTACTCACTTCGCATTACCTAGGGGGCGCATGTAACTTGAAGATAAGCCACGGACGCGGAGTAACAATGCCCCCGCAACGCTCTACGATCCTATTAGGACCGGGACCAACGGTTTAAAGTGGATTCGAACCACTACAAACACCCATGGCACCGCCGGGATTCGAACCCGTTACCTGTGGTACCGAGCGCTAGCCACTCGGCCATCAGGCCCCCCAACCTACATGACATCTGTTCACATAGATTTTGGCAGTTTGATTCAGGCCCAGGTGTTACGAATGTCACTTACCATAGAATGTATACATTTTCTCGTGATGTTTGAGATTTTTATGTGTTTACTTTTTAAAATTCTATTCTTTAAAAGTACGTATGTATAAAATAAGAAGTCGGCGTTTAAATAAAATAAAAATTGCATTGGAAGATATGTTCTATTTGTCCTGCTGGGTTTATTTGTTTAACAATTATTGTCGGACTTTTTTGATAACTTAATATCGTCAGGTTAGCATGTTCAACTTGCCAGAGTTCTCTCTTCCTCCGAATGCGACGCTCAGTACCACAGGTTTCGGGTTCGAGTCCCGGCGGTGCCATGGATGTTTGTAGTGGTTCGGAATCCACTTTAAACTGCACGTCCTGGTCTGTTTAACCCTCTTGTACACAAGATGACTGTTGAGCGACAAACCAAACCAAACCTAGGCCAATGAAGTTTAAAGTCAACTTTATTTTTGGAGCTACCAGAAACATCTATATTATGAAGAAAAAAATAACGAAGAGAATTTTTTTATTAAATTAATCTTAATTAAAAAGTACTAAAAAGAAAAGTAATTTTGCAGCAGGCCTAAAAGTCTCTCTTTCTATGTGTCTTAAAAGAATTCTCTTGCACGGGTTTGGTTTGGTACTTATTCACACTTTCGGCTAAATAGACAGGGGCCTACAGTTTAATGTGGATCCACCCCCAGGATTCGAACCTGAAGCCTTCGGTACCAACGGCCAAAGCGCTAGCCAGTTGACCATCAGGCCGCATGGGAGAAAAATTAGGCGTAATTATGGAGACATACTTTATGTAGAAACGGTATAATATATTTAGAATGATATAAATATATTTTTTTCACCGCTGGCTAGAACTGCTGTCTAGAAGGTCTTTCAGGGATGATTAGTCCACATTTGCGTGTTTTATGGGTGAAAAACTTCAATGATGCGTGGTGCTTTTACATGCTGTAACAATAGCCACCCAGTCTCATCGTTTCTGAGAACAAGGCAACCAGCAGCAGATTTTCGAATGGAACTCTATGCGCATTATCATTGAACCACGTCTCAGGCCCATATTAAAATAAAATAAAAGATAAACTTGTATTTTGATGAAAAATTTTTAATATCGTTTATAAGTAGAATTATTTTCAATTTATTTTTAAAATTCATCTTTAACTCTTAGTCTTATTTAAAAATTAAATTAATTAAATTTAAAATTTATCTCTTAATCTCTCTTTAACACTTTAACTTTTAGTATACATTATAGTGCTGTATTTTATTGTGAGTAAAAAATTGTCATTTCTGATCATTAAGAAAAAAATTTTTTTAATATTTATTCACTGAGTATTATTTACTGATAATATTTATTCACTGAGTATTATGTAGTATTATTTATTGATAATAAAACGACATCATAATTTATCCATAATGATCTTCAAATTTTGAATTTATCAATTTTTGGATTATTATTAATCATCCCAATTAATTTCATGCCAAATTTCATCTCAGTGTAGTTTTTTATATTATGCATTATATTATTTATTTACTTGTATGATTCAAACTACTAATTTAATCTCGTTAAACTTGTGAATAATTTAGTAATAGTTAAAGTTAAATAAGCATAATTTTACACGAAACTTTTATCATTCAAATAAGATTGCAAACATTATAGCGCCATCTAGAAAGAAACATTGAAACTACAAACGAGGTGTAAAACGTAATTGCAATATAAAAATGAAACCTTTTTTAAATATGAGAATAAATTAAAGGGTGCTGTGGCATAAGATTAACATATTAATTTTTAAATTATACTTATATTAATGCAATTTTTTTAATTAAAACTAGTTAAAATAATAGTAATATATATATAATTTTTTATAAAATTTGCTCTTATTTTATAATTTTTAAGTGCTCAATTCAATGTTTTTACTAATACAAATAGCTTTCAATATGTTATGCAGACATTGCAAGTGTATAAAAAATTTGTAAATAAAATTTTCTTCCTTACGAATAATTAAAGAACAAAAAATAATAATAATGTTTAGTATGACTTCTTAGAGATAAATGCTCACCAGTTGGCAAATAAGCTGTAAAAAAATTAATAGCATTCCAGCTTTAGCTTAATGATATCAATACTAATACATAAATTGATTTCATGAGAAAAAATGTGTATGTGACACTCCGAATTACGTTAAAAGTTCTAAAAGCTATGCAAAATTATACCTTCCATATACTAAATATGAAACCATTTTGAATACTGCTAAAAAAGATCCCAACTCAGTTACTTTTGTGGTAATTAAAGATTAATCAGAAAAATTTTAAATACAAATTCTGAATAGTAAAAATACTTGTAAGGGTAATATGTAGAAATTTTTTAGCAAAGGTAATAAAATCAATTAATTGTAATTATAATTCACCACTTTAAACAATCTAATGCTTCACTCCAAAAGGATTATGCTTCGCTTTACAAGATTCAATTGTACTTAAAAAATAAGGTCAACCGATATTTTTATTATAATTTTGTTGTCGATTGATGGACTTCGTGTCCCATTAACAGGTGATGAAAGGAAGACTTTTATGTTTGTGTATGTCCCACTAGAATTATTCCACTTGATAGGGAGTTTTCGCATCCAGCGTTTGTTCGATTCTCTGATTGACAACTAGATGTTAATATGTTAGAATCTCTTCGTTTCTGGCGGCCTGATGGCTATGCTACCTCAGGCTTCAGATTCAAATCCTGGCGGTGGTATGGATGGATGTTAGTGGTTCGGAATCCACGATAAACTGTAGGTCCCGGTCGCCTGAAGTGTGCAAAAAATGACCGTAGAGCTACAAACCAAACCTCGTTTCTGAAAGGAACTCCAGCTGCATCGATTACAAACGAGCTTACAAATTAGGCAACCACAACCATTGGCAATAAAATTTTTTTATTGCATTGCATCGAATCTTTTTTTTTTCTTCTAATGCAGTTGGCAAATACTTATTTATGCCATAAGGGCTGCACCGCCGTTATTCACTTAGCACTACCCAGGGTAACTTGAAGATAAGCTACGGACAATACCCCCGCAACGCTCTACTATCATATTAGACCGGGACCTACGGTTTAAAGTGGATTCGAACCACTACAAGCATCCATGGCACCGCCGGGATGCATCAAATCTAATACCATCCATTTAAGTATATTCCTAAATCGGCAGAAACTTAATTGCCTAAATGCATCAAATTTGGTATTTTTCGAAATTGATCAAATTGATGTGACTGCTTTTGTAAAGTTGATGTTTGCCTAAATTGAATGCTCTAAAATTATTTATCCGCTGATGTTTCAAAGTGTCCGAGTCAGTTCGATTTCATAAAAACATCTTGCATGTAATATGCTGGCTTACCTGACTGATTCTCCTTTTCGATATTTGCGACAGTTTTCTTGCAAAAGGAGTCAGCATTCTTTTAAAAATGCGTCTTTCAGGGCTTCTGAGTTGTTGTTTACAAATGCTTAGCATTTTAACCTGTGATGATTCACATTTGGAACTAAAGATATGTAGGAATGTCAGCGTGACCTAGGATGCCAAGGAGGTGGCTTGCTAGAGTGCACCCAAAGGAAGCTATTTCAATTTTAGCCGCGGTATCTGAAAGATTCACTTTTATATCTAATTTATCCAATGTCGGAAAAAATAGCAAAAAGCTGCTAAATAAATTTGTCACCGGTCAAGTTTATATTTTGTAAATTAATAAAATATATAATCACACCCCACACAATTCTAGTGAACTTCTTTTTTTTGTTTGCCATGGACCATATTAACAATTTTATGAAATTCTATTAGACATAAGAGATTATTAATCAAGACAAAATATTGCGTTTTAAAATTTTTTATTTTCTCACAAAACGTTTTACAATTTTTCCACACTAAAACAGACAAAAAAGAAAATTAAAATTACAGATTATTCAAGAAATATTACTATGTAGATTGAAAATTTATTGCAATAATAATTTACCATAGATTTAAAATTTGGTTCTATAACAGTTAAAAAAAGTCAAATTTTAGGATACAAAATTACACTAACAATGTAATAGAACAAGGCTAAATACAGTAAGTAATCCTTCCAAATAGCACAGAAAGAAATATAAATTTACATTTTATACTTGCATACACAGAAATAAAAACTTGATATATAAAAAGAAAGAAGAAAATTGTAGCATACAAAAATTACACTAACCATATAATAATGAAGTAAGTAATCCTTCCAAATAGCACAGAAAGAAATATAAATTTACATTTTATACTTGCATACACAGAAATAAAAACTTGATATATAAAAAGAAAAGAAGAATATTTTAGCATACAAAATTACACTAACCATATAATAAGTAACCATATAATAATGAAGTAAGTAATCCTTCCAAATAGCACAGAGAAGAAATATAAATTTACATTTTATACTTGCATACACAGAAATAAAAACTTGATATATAAAAGAAGAAGAAAATTTTAGCATACAAAAATTACACTAACCATATAATAAGTAACCATATAATAATGAAGTAAATAATCCTTCCAAATAGCACAGAAAGAAATATAAATTTACATTTATAATATAAAAACTAAGAAGAAAATTTTAGCATACAAAAAATTACACTAACCATATAATAAGTAACCATATAATAATGAAGAAGTAATCCTTCCAAATAGCACAGAAAGAAATATAAATTTACATTTTATACTTGCATACACAGAAATAAAAAAACTTGATATATAAAGAAGAAGAAAATTTTAGCATACAAAATTACACTAACCATATAATAAGTAACCATATAATAATGAAGTAAGTAATCCTTCCAAATAGCACAGAAAGAAATATAAATTTATATTTTATACTTGCATACACAGAAATAAAAACTTGATATATAAAGAAGAAGAAAATTTAGCATACAAAAATTACACTAACCATATAATAAGTAACCATATAATAATGAAGTAAGTAATCCTTCCAAATAGCACAGAAAAAGAAATATAAATTTACATTTTATACTTGCATAAGCAGAAATAAAAAAAAGGATATATATATAAGAAGAAGAAAATTTTAGCATACAAAATTACTCTGACCATAATAATAAAACAAGGCTAAATAAAGTAAGCAACCCTTTCAAATATCATTGAAAGGAAAATATCAAATAAAAAAAATCAATTCTATTGAAAGCAATACTTGATATACACGAACAACAAAAAAACTAAGGTTTCAAACAATGTGTCTTCAATCAGAACATCTCTTTTCTTGAATTCCCAAAAATAGTGCAGGGGTAAAGTCTTTGTTCAGAATTATTCATACAGAATTAGCACAAATGCTTGTAAATTACAGTAAATATTGGTTACAAACTGCTTTTTTATTTTTAGAATGTTCACTAAAATAAGGAATAGTTTAATATATCCAAATTAAAATTTTGTTTTTATTATACTGCGCATATGAAATTCTATATAGAAGAATTTAGTATAAAATGCGCGTATTAATCAAGAATTGAAACTTGTTCTTTGCCAATAAAATAATACATTCCCATTACATGATACCCAATTAATTTCGCGAATGCGGTAAAAATAGAATTATTTCTATTAACTATAGATTTGATATTTTTACTGCATATGACAATATATGATGAGGGAATAACTTTAAAATAAAATGATACATATTTTTATATTAATTTTATTAAAAAGTAATAGAAAAAATATTCAATTGAATATGCATATAAATAAAATATATGAATAAATATGCATGCATATGAATTTAATGATATGTCAATATATTGATTCTAACCTTATAGATGTGCATAACAAAAATTTTAACATGCAAAGCTCTTTAAATGAAAGCTAAGCATAAGATTGAATGAAATAAAATATCTGAATCCATTAAAAACTTAAGTGTGAGAGGAATTTCAAATGCTTATTTGAAAATAACATACATTTATACCGTACAACAATGATTAGTACGACATAGTATTTGAAATTAATTAATTATTTCATTTTGTAAACAAATTATTTGAAAAAGGAACGGTATCTATGTAATGCCTAGAAATGAATTAATTTAATGGCAAGATTAGGTTTTAATTCTTAAAGTTACTCGGTATGAATTTAAATGTTTATTTCAAAGAAAAAAAAAATTAGCCATTTTTTTTGGAGAAGAGTTATAATTTCTTTACATAAGTAATTCTTGCACATCCTGAGGGGGATTGTAAACTATTTTAAAGTTGTTTGAGAAATCTGAAATAATTCCCAAAAGACTTCTGTAGTCGTAATCCCTCCACCCTGTTCGTATTTTTTATGCTCATATATTGCTTGCAACAGTAAGCCGAAGGTAGTGAACTCTATAAATGGTAAGATCTCCTTTACCATCTCAATGAAGTGATCTTGCCGTGGCCAGTGTAAGAAATAGCATAGAAACTTAAAGGTATGTTTACGCGCGAATTTCCTTTGTTCCACTCGACTCATAAAGGTAAACGCACATTCCGTTGCATCATATAATGTCGCTGGTGGTAGATAATAGTTCCTCGAATACGTAAAGGAATTGCTTACGTAATCTCCTTTACCCCCCTTTGTATAAATGAACACAGGACATATCGCATAGAAGAGGGATTGTCAAACATATCTTGCATGTAACAATATGGTGCTTGGGGTAGAGAATTCCACATAGTCGGGGAGTTTCTGGCTTTTTTTTTTAACCGATTTATCCAATGATTGAGGCTTGGAACCGCGATTAAAAATCGCCTATGATACACAAACTCATCTTGCATAGCAGTAAGCATCTGTCTCCAAAGTGATAAAATTTCTCTGGTCATGCAATAAGTGACTGCTAATACAAAAGCGCACTTGAATAGTAACTGCATTGTTACTAATTAAAGTTTGGACAGTCTTACATCTGTCGATGGATCCCGTCGTTATCCAGTGAATCGCAGCATGCATGTTTCTATTACTCAACTCATCAGGATCTAAATCAAATTTCCGTACCGTGTCACTCATAGTTTCTCGAAAGTTCTCAAGATAAAGGTTTAGCTCATAACTAAGTGGCTGAATCAAAGGACATAATCATGTCATCAATACAGTTGGGGAGCCTAAGCATGCTTACTCTGCTTCTTACCAAAGGTTCCCAATTATTAGGGTCGGTTTCCTGGTAGAACTTGAGTTCTAAACTCAGCTCGTGATTTCTGACTTCTGCATTATTATAGATCGAAATAGCAACTCTGGTTAAAGCCAGACATTGAAGAGGTGGCACACCCCCGTCAAACAATAAATTATTTCTACTCAGATTAAACGATGCCATGTTTTATTCTGTTAAGTAATTTTCTTTAATAATTTAATAATTTCCTGTCCACAGTCGTGACACTAGAAAAGAAGAACAATATAAGGATTACATAGATAAAAGTGTTTTACACGACTAAATTATCACAATACATTTATTACATTGTAAAAGGTAATTTTATAGAAAGATCATAAAGCAAATGAATTCCTAAAAATATAATAAGTTTGAATAAAAAACAGCGAAAACAGACTTGCAATTTACAATGTACATAATAGTCTAATTTTACATTAATTCTAAAAAAAATATTACTATTCTCAATTTTGTTTCAAACTAGAAAGCTATTATATTCTAGTATATATTACGAAAAGTTATAATAGCATGATCATAATGTATATGTTATATTATACAATAAATAGACGAGTTTCTTCTGCGTGACCTATATGCTGATCATAATTAATTACAATCAAAGGAGGTTAATTTTTGTAGCAGGAGTAGTGTTAACATGGATGCTAATGATAGAAAATAAAGAGGAACCAGGCGGGAACCCAAGCTGGTCAGAAGTAAGATCTGCAGCTGCTGAGATGCGCAATAGGCCACCACAGAAATAATATCGGAAGAAGATGATGGAAGTGGATTGGCCATATACTAATAATTCCTTCAGCTAAAATCTCCGCAGTAGCGTTAACATGGGCACCGGAAGGTATAAGGAAAAAGAGGAAGACCCATGTTAACATGGCGGCGAATGATAGAAAATGTGGAATCAGGCGGGATGGGTAAGCTGGTCAGAAGTAAGATCTGCTGCAACTGAGATGTGCAATAGGCTGAGGGCCTTATGTGCCAACAGGCACAAAGAGGGTAATGAAATGAATGAATTATTCTTATGAATGAAAACAAATCTGTTTTTCATTTAATATTTAAAAAAGACAAACTTAACAAAAATAAGCACCAAAGTTATTTTGAAATTTAGCTAATAATGAAAATTGGTAGAAGCACGCCGTAATTTATTTTTTGTTAAAAGCCAAAGCTTAAACAACGAGAACCACTGTATTATTATACTACAGTACAATTATAGACTGACGCGCTTTAGAGCTGAGGTTCGAATTCACTGGTGGCAATGTTGTAGTCACTGCTTTTAGAAACGAGGAGCCTCGATGACGATTGTTAAAATTTTTTTTAAACTCATTATATTAATGGAATGCTAGCAAGATTCGTTCAGTTGGAAATAATAACACAAAATATTTTTTTTAAATTTTCTATCAAAACAAAAAACAAAAATACATAAATATACATACATATTTAAAAATTCATTTAATCATGAATTTAAAAGGATTTAGTAATAATTCATTTTTAAACTAACTCCTTTTAAATTCCATGATAATATGAATTGTAAAAAAATTATACATTTAGGAATATTAACAGAAAATATAACATTTACAATTTTTATAAATACAAAAATTTAAATGCGTAACATTATTTAGTACCAAGTTAATTTTTAAACTCATTATATCAATGAAATGCTAACAAGAATTTTTCATTTAGAAATAATAAGAGAAAGTAATTTTTTTTAAATTTCCTATAAAAACAATCCAAAAAAAAATATATATTTAATATTTTATTTAATTAATAATTTTTTTAATTATTTATTTTTAACTAACTCCTTTTAAATTTCATGATAATATGAAAAAAAAACCCTTATATATATATATTAAAAATTTGTAATTAATTAATTTTTTTTTTTAATTATTTATTTTTAACTAACTCCTTTTAGATAACATGAGCTGCTAATAAGAATTATACATTGAGGAATATTAACAGAAAATATAACATTTTCAATTTTTTATAAATACAAAAATTTAAATACATAAAATTATTTAGTACCAAGTTAATTTTTAAACTCATTATATTAATCAAATGCTAACCAGGATTTCCATTTAGAAATAATAAGAGAAAGTAATTTTTTTTAAATTTCCTATAAAAAAAATACATATTTAATATTTTTAATTAATTAATTAATTTTTAATTATTTATTTTTATATAACTCTTTTAAATTTCATGATATTATGAACTCTAACAAGAATTATGCATTTAGGAATATTAACAGAAAGTATAACATTTTCATTTTCTTTAAATACAAAATTTAAATATTTAAAATTATTTAGTATTAAGTTATTTTTAAACTCATTATATTTATGAAAGGCTAACAAGATTTGTTCATTTAGAAATAATAACACATAATATTTTTTAAAATTTTCTACATATATATACATAAAAAAAACTTATATATATTTAAAATTTCTAATTAATTAATTTTTTTTATTTTAATTATTTAGTAACAAGTTAATTTTTAAACTCATTATATTAATGAAATGCTAACCAAAAATTTTCATTTAGAAATAATAAGAGAAAGTAATTTTTAAAATTTTCTATAAAAACAAAACAAAAAATATATATTTAATATTTTTAATTAATTAATAATTTTTTTTTTTTAATTATTTATTTTTAACTAACTCTTTTAAATTTCATGATAATATGAATTGCTAACAAGAATTATGCATTTAGGAATATTAACAGAAAATATAACATTTACAGTTTTTATAAATACAAAAATTTAAATACATAACACTATTTAGTACCAAGTTAATTTTTAAACTCATTATATCAATGAAATGCTAACAAGAATTTTTCATTTAGAAATAATAAGAGAAAGTAATTTTTTTAAATTTCCTATAAAAACAAACCAAAAAAATATATATTTAATATTTTTAGTTAATTAATAATTTTTTTTAATTATTTATTTTTAACTAACTCCTTTTAAATTTCATGATAATATGAAAATAAACCCTTATATATATATATTAAAAATTTGTAATTAATTAATTTTTTTTTAATTATTTATTTTTAACTAACTCCTTTTAGATAACATGAGCTGCTAATAAGAATTATACATTGAGGAATATTAACAGAAAATATAACATTTTCATTTTTATAAATACAAAAATTTAAATACATAAAATTATTTAGTACCAAGTTAATTTTTAAACTCATTATATTAATCAAATGCTAACCAGGATTTCCATTTAGAAATAATAAGAGAAGTAATTTTTTTAAATTTCCTATAAAAAAAAAATACATATTTAATATTTTTAATTAATTAATTAATTTTTTAATTATTTATTTTTATATAACTCTTTTAAATTTCATGATATTATGAACTCTAACAAGAATTATGCATTTAGGAATATTAACAGAAAATACAACATTTTCATTTTCTTTAAATACAAAAATTTAAAATTATTTAGTATTAAATTATTTTTAAACTCATTATATTTATGAAAGGCTAACAAGATTTGTTCATTTAGAAATAATAAGAATAATATTTTTTTAAATTTTTCTTCTATATATACATAAAAAAAACTAATATATTTAAAATTTTCTAATTAATTAATTTTTTATTTTAATTAACTAATGAACTGCTAAGATTTTAAACTCATTATATCAATGAAATAAGAATTTTTCCATTTAGAAATAATAAGAGAAAGTAATTTTTTAAATTTTTATAAAAACAAAAAAAAAAATATATTTAAAATTTTAATTAATTAATAATTTTTTAATTATTTATTTTTTTTAACTAACTTTTTTTTCAGTAATTCATTTTAAATATCATGATAATAATGAACTACTAACAAGAATTATGCATTTAGGAATATTAACAGAAAATATAGGATTTTTAGTTTTATAAATACAAAAATTTAAATATGTATTATTATTTATTACCAAGTTATTTTTTAAACTCATTATATTTTTGAAATATTAACAAGATTTTCCCATTTAGAAGTAATAAGAGAAAATAATTTTTTTAAATTTTCTATCAAAGTAAAAAAAGAAAAATTTAAAATTTTAATTTTTGACAAACCTATTTTAAATTTCTTAAGAAGATGAACTACTAACAACAATTATGCATTTAGGAATATTATCATTTTGTTCAGTTTTCTTTAAATACAAAAAAATTAAAAATTTTTTAGTACTAAGTTACATTTAAATCTCATGATATTAATGAAATGCTAACAAGAATTGTTCATTTAGAAATAATAAGAAAAATAATTTTTTTTTAAATCTTCTAGAAAAACTAAACAAAAAAATTTAAATTTTTAATCAACTGATTTTAAATTTCATGATAATATGAATTTTCCATTTAGAAATAATAAGAGAAAGTAATTTTTAATATTTTTTATAAAAACAAAACAAAAAATATATTTAAAATTTTCTATTAATTATTTTTTTTAATTATTTATTTTTCAGTAATTCATTTTAAATATCATGATAATATGAACTACTAACAAGAATTATGCATTTAAGAATATTAACAGAAAATATAGGATTTTTAGTTTCTATAAATACAAAAATTTAAATATTTAAAATTTTTAGTACTAAGTTGCATTTAAATCTCATGATATTAATGAAATGCTAACAAAAATTTATCATTGAGAAGTAATAAGAGAGAATACATTTTTTTAAATTTTCTATAAAGATTGAAAAAAAAATTTTTAATTAAATTTTAAATCTCATCATAATTATGAGCTGATAACAAGAACTATTCATTTAGCAATTATAACATTTTTAATTTCTATAAATACAAAAATTTAAATATTTAACATTTAGTACTAAGCCTAAATCACATTATAATTATGAACTTCTAACAAGATATGTTTGTTTAGAAATTGTAACAGAAGATAAAAATTTTAATTTTCTATTAAAACAAAATTAAAATGTTTACAATTTTTTTAAATACTAACTCCTTTTTAATCTCATGATAATATGAACTACTAACAAGAACTATGCATTTCGAAATCAAAACAGAATACATAATACTTTTAGTTTCTGTAAATACAAAAATACAGATATTTAAAATTTTTAAGAACTAACATTTCAAAATCTCGTGATAATTATGAACTGCTTACAAGAACTTAATTATTTTGAATTTTTAGGACACAATTGAAAACGTTTGGTTTTCTAAGTATCTTCAAATACTGGCCGAATTGAAATACAATATTACTAATTTATTAGTCACTTATTATTAAATTAATAAGTTAATGAATTAATAATCTTATTTTACTTAAAATAAAAAAAAGGACTGTAATCCCTTTGAATCAAAGGTCTAGTAAAGCCTACTACGAAAAACTTACACAAGTTACGTTTTCATCCAAAATCATCCAATCCTCCATTAAACTCTAATAAAAATATTGATGCTTACCTTATTTTACTCAGTGGTATTATTGAAACTGCATCTATATTTCAGTCCAAATCAATCAGTGAAAAAATTATCACAATGAAATCAAAATTCAATCCTTTCAAAACCAAAAATACGGAGAGCTCGTTCTAACTCACCAAGCCGCCAAAATCTTCCGAACAACTGAATATCAGTTAACTACAAAAACCGTTAAGTTATGTAAAAGACACAGTTACACAAGAATAGTAGAGGCCAATCAAAAGTAAAACTTTTTATTATAGAGAACATAATTATAATAAAAATAATTCTTACATCGTTATTGTAATAATTAAAAAATTCTGAATTTTTAATACAAATCTTATAAACATTTAAAAAAATAATTATAGAATTATAAACATTCTTATAAAAATAACAGCATATAATTGCGCGAAATAGGTTATTATGTCTGGTTAAATAAAATCTAATTTACGCACTGATATTAATTTAGTAAGATAATACAATATTAATAATATGTAAAATATTTGTCGCTACAATCCTGGCCTTTTAAAGTTCAATTAAGTATGGAAGGAGATCGACAATTTCAAATATTTAGCCTGCTTACCATGCTGTAATTTTAAATAAAAATTAAAAGAAAAAGTTAACTTAATTTCTATGAACTTATAGAAATAGAATGATTTAAATAAAATCATAATTCTTCGGAAAATAGTTTTGAGCAGCCATGATGCTTTTTTTTCACACATGCCTCGCCATTTCGTGATATTCTGAGTGACATTTCATTCGGTAGTTTTTTTCTCCGGAATATTCGATTTAGAAATTATTAATTTTTAAAACAACAGTTGAAAAGATTTAGTTTACTCAATATCAACAAACACGGACAGAGCAAAACGATATAACTTTATTTTTCAATCGGTATTTTGAATTGATGAACAATTGTTAAAATCATAAATGAATAATTTCATTTGATTGAAAGTAAAGGTAATTATTATCCTGTTCGATTAACAATGTGCTAAAATCGGTTTAGAAATTTTTAATTTTAAGACAATTGAAAAGTTTAGTTTCCTCAATATCAACAAACACTGACGGAGCAAAACGATATAACTTATTTTTCAATCGGTATTTTGAATTGACGAACAATTATTAAAATAATAAATTAATAATTTTATTTAATTTAAAGTAAAGATAATTATTATCCTGTTCGATTAACAATGTGCTATAAACCGATTTAGAAATTTTTAATTTTTAAGACAGTTGAAAAGTTTCGTTTCCTCAATATCAACAAACACTGACCGGATGCAAAACGATATAACTTATTTTTCAGTCGCTATTTAGAATATTCAAAGACATTAGAACGCCCAGGCCGAAGCCATCCGTCAGTCGCTATTTAGAATAAACAAACATTAATTAAAATTATAAACAAATGAATTAACCATTTTGTTTTATTTAAAATAAAGACAATTATTATACAGTTCAATTAACAATCGAATAAAACACGGTTTAGAAATTTTTAATTTTTTAGATACAGTTGAAATGTTTTTTTTTTTTCCCTGAATATCATCAAATACTTCTGGAATGCAAATACAGCATTACTTATTTTTCAATCGTTATTTAGAACTAACGAAAAATTAATTAAAATAATAAATTAATAATATTATTTTATTTAAAATAAACGTAATTATTATCGCGTTCGGTTAGCAATCTACTAAATACTCATAGGAAAGCTATAGATAATTTTCGTTTTTGTCACAAATTATAATTCCCTAATTCTAGTAAAAAGGTCAAAGCTTACCTTTATTTAGTTCAATTATGTTATATAAAAAGCTTCGGTATTTCACTCAACATTATCCATTTAAAAACAAAATTGTATTGAAATCGAAACAGATTATTTAAAATAGAACTTATCCAACCGAAATCTAACTAGAACCTTCCCACACCAAAATCTACTGCAAACTGACTAATTTTTGGTGGGCATCGAAGTAACTACGCAACAAAAAAATTTTTTTATTATTTTTTTTCAAGTATATGTCAGTGATTTGTAAATAGTTTATATTTTAAGAGAATTATTACTTTTTGTCTGGAGCATGTCTAGCATGAATCGTCTGGTATGGAGATTGTAGAAATCAGTTACACGTGGAGTTAATTATAAATTGATTTACGTATTTCATCCTTTTTTACGTAAAGTAATCTGTTTAGTTTTCTAGTTGTTCTGTAGTATAAACGAATGTAAAGTATCTACTCCTAAGAAAGGATTAACGAGCAAGATGATAATTCGCCCTCTTTGATGTTTGAATTAAAGAGACAAGATGTTTATCTTTTTATAGTCTCTTCAATAAGATTGATTTCTTTATTTGAGAGGTTTATCTATTTATTTTAAGAAAGTGAAGGGTTTCGGGTATTTTATTAATATTTCTCCCTATATTAAATATAATATAATATTTCTTCCTATATGTCTCTTCTGCTGATTGATTTGGGGACTTTCCTGTTTAACCAATGGCAGAGTGCTTTTGGTGTCACGTCAGAGATCTGATCGCCCCCTATATCCCGCGTTCCTTCAATATTACGGCACATCTCCCTCAAGCTCCGCACCTGAGCAGTTCCCCTGCTTCTCTTCTCTGCAAATACGGGAAAAGTGAACTCTTCTTTGTAAGTTGAACTTTTGTCACTTTAATTTTAAAGAACTAACTAACAATTATTACTATAAAAGCTATTATTAGTATTAATTATAATTAATTAATTTTGGTTTTTTTATAAATTTGTGTTGGTCCTGTTGCGCATCATACTGAGATGCGTTCCAACAGGTGGCATTTAGGAAGTTTTAATTAAAATTAGGATTATTGTTTTAAAATTAACAAATTAATGAATTGTTTTTTAAATTATTTAATAACAATTTTTAATATTAAAAAAGATGGGATCGTTTTGAAAGAGGGCGTTAGTGAATAGACTAAAAAGTTTTGCGCATTTAATTTTAAAGAGTTTCTTAAAAATATAATAGTTACCAATTAAAATTGTTGATATAGTTTTGAGGAGTGGGATTTTCAGCTGCTGGATGACTTTCAATTATTGTTATTGGTGATTACCCATAACATTATAGGTGTTAATTTGACAAGCGGAGTTTTCCGTGTCCTGGGCGACTTTTAATTACTGTCATTGGTTTATTTTTTTCAAAAATTTCTTTCACGAGCTGTTGGTTTATTTTTTTAAAATTCTTTCACGGTCTTTTTTTTTACATAATACTTATTTAAATTCCTTTCACGAGCAAATAATTAAACAATTACATAATTTAATAATGTAAAATTTTAATCCAATTTTATTTCAAACTGAAAATGCCTTTTTAAAAGAAAATCCTTTGAAATTCTATAGTTATTTATTTTTAATTATTGCTGCCATGCGTATTGTTCTTGCATAGGTTCTATATTTTATGTGTAACTTATTTACTAGCACATCAGATTACATTTTTTTAAATTCTTATTTGTTATCTTATTGCTTTTTTAATTAATTTCCTTTTTTTTCCCAAATTATTATCATACACAAGGAATTCTTTATTTTAGGTTTCTTATTAATATTTAATACATCTTTTTATATTTATTTGATATTTTATTATGCTACTAATAAGAAATTTAAATTTAATTTACATAAAATATTTTTTTTAAAAGTAGATTAAATTTTTACATTTTTTTTGGTTTCCTTTTCCAATTATGTGATGTATTTTATTTCTAATATGGTGCATTCTTTTTAAAGAACGTAAAATAAATAGATATATTTAAATGTTTTTTGCCATTTCTCTTCAATTTTAAATTTTGCAAAATTTTCTAAATGGAATATTCTGACAGAAATAACAATAATATTATTATTCTGACAGAAAAAATAATATTAATATTCTGACAGAAAAAAATAATTAAAAATATTTTTCTTTAAATTTCCTTTTCTAGCTATGTGAAGTATTTATATTTTTAATTATATATTTTTTAAAAATAATTAAACATTTTTTTTACATTTCTTTTCTAGTTATCTGATGTATTTTACTTTTTAACAGCGTGCATTCTTTTTAAGGCATGTAAAATCTATACAAATATTTAAATGCTTTTAGCCATACCTTCAATTTTAAATTTTGCAAAATTTTCGAAATTGAATATTCTGCCAGAAAAAAAAATTAAAAATTTGTTTTTTTAAATTTCCTTTTCTAGTTATCTGATGTATTTTACTTCTAACAGGGTGCATTCTTTTAAAGCATGTAAAATGTATATAAATATTTAAATCTTTTTCGCCATTCCTTCAATTTTAATTTTGTAACATTTTCTAAATTGAATATTCTGACATTAAAAATAATAAAAAAAATATAATTTTTTTTAAATTTCCTTTCCTAGTTATGTGATGTATTAATATATTTATTTAAATTTTTTAAAAAATAATTAAAATTTTTTAAAAATTTCCTTTTCTAGTTACCTGATGTATTTTAGTTTTAACAGGGCGCATTTTTTTTTAAAACATTTAAAATATATTCAAAGATTTAAATGTTTTTTGCCATTCCTTCAATTTTAAATTTTGCAAAATTTTCTAAATTGAATATTCTGACAGAAAATATAATTAAAGAAAATGTTTTTAATTTCCTTTTCTAGTTATCTGATGTATTTATATTTTTATTTATTTATTTTTGTTTTTATTTTAGTTTATTTTTTATTGATATTACTTTTTATTTTATTTATATTTATATTTTTAAGAATTCTTTATTTTAGGTATCTTATTAATATTTTATGTACCTTTTTGTATTTATTTACATTTATTTGATAATTCATTGTGCATTTACTGAAAAAAATTTAAATTTAATTTACTTAAAATTAATTTTTAAAAAGTAGATTGAATTTTTAAATTTTCTTTGGTTTCCTGTTCCAATTTTGTGATGTATTTTATTTCTAATATGGTGCATTCTTTTAAGGCACTTAAAATAAATAGACATATTTAAAGGTTTTTCGCCATTCCTTCAATTTCAAATTTTGCAAAATATTCTAAATAATAATTCTATTTTAATTAATAAATTTCCCGAAACAAGTAGTTGATTTAATTTTTTTGATTAATAATTAAATTGGCTTCTTGTTAATTTAATTAGGTGAAGCAAAAAAAAGTATCATTTAATATAAAAAAAAAATGTATTGCTTAATGAAGACATATTTTTTGTTAAAGATCGGTGGGACCATTGTTCCACATAAACAAACCACACACAGGTCACCGATAGAGGATGAGGGGATGATATTTTCTTCTGGGAGACCTTTTAGGGGACAACTAACTCGAATGTGGGGATGTATTAGAGAAAACTGGAAAATTACAAGCCAGCAGCATAATGGGGTCGATGCGAGGCGCTTTCAGCATGTTGCCACAATCGTCATTGAATCTACTCATTTTCAGTTTGTTTTGAACAAGGAAACAAAGAGAAGCAGGAAATTGTACATTTAAGGTCTTTAAGCACGAAATAAGTTTCTCTTAATTTATTAACTTAATAAAATGTAGACGTATGTAAAATAAGATTTTTAATTTAGAAATCGAAATCTTACAAGCAAAGTTAATTTTTTTTCGTGTGTATAGATTTATTAAAATTTTCAATCCAAAATTGATTTTTGAAATTTTTTATGTAATAAAGTGTTTTAGTCTGTTTGAAATTGACTTCATTAAAAAAATTCCTCAACAGTTTTATTAAATTAACAAATATTAAACATAAAAAAAAATAAATTTAAAAATATTAAATTTTAAAAATATTAATTTACCAAATCAGTCATATAAATATTAAATTTCCTTCTTAAAAATATTAAATTTTACCAAATTAGTCATATGAGTTTTATTATTGCTTATTAAATCTTAATGCGTATGTACCAAATGCACTAAATATAGTGTACTATGTTTCTTATCAGTCACTTCTAAAGAATTATCAAAAATGGAAAAAAATTGGAAATTAATTTATTCAAGATTTGAAGTGAGTATCAGCTGCAGAGACTGAATTGAAAATCGTGAAACATGTAGGGGGAGAACTTTGCATATATATATATATATATATATGTAAATATAAATAATAATATATATAATAATAATAATAATATATATATAAATATATATAAATGTGTGTGTGTGTGTGTGTGTATAACATTTTTATACAGTATCACTATAGGTTTATTTTTCTTCAGTTATAGATTGAATTCAGAAGCCGAGCTGACACCATGGCTATGATGAACAGTTTCTTCTGCGGTTTTGGTTCTCTGAGGACTGGAAGTTTTGCCAGCGGGGTCTATACCCTTGTAAGTATATATTTAAATTAATTATTAAAAATCTGATTGACTTACGCCTTATGCTAAGTTAATTTCTCCAGTGGTTTGAAGTCTCTACACCCATTCTGTTTTTACATGATACTCATTTCACATTAAAACCCTTAACTCTTTCGAGCCCTACTATGACTTAGTGTAGTGGTTCTCAAAAGTTTTTGGAGTGATCTGAAAAAGGGGAGCATATGTATTGAATGAGGACTCGATATATTTCCTATTGGTAAAAATTTTAATATTTCAAGTATTTGAAAATTTAGCCAATAAATAAATATATAATAAATTTTTACATTTAATTCTTTTTTTTTCTTTCCCTATTAGTGATACGAAGTATTATAGTCTCAGGATCATCATGAGACCTTCTCCTTTTAGTCTCCATATGCCGATTTCTTAAATCTTCAAATTCTATCGTTATTTGGATCATTAATATTTGATAGAAGTATTAACTCCTACTTTAACAATTAGATTATTCCTTTTTTAACTTTTGTATTTATCTACCCTCTCAGATTAGTAAGGAATCGTTGATTTTAAATCTATAAATGTAAATTCTATATTTCATAACATATTTCCCAACAGCAAATTTCTCTGTTCCTGAATTCTTTTTTATTTGTCTGTTATAAAAATTATGAGTTAAAACACTGTGGTTGTGAGTAATACCCTGTGGTTTTTAATAACCTAGGAATGATTTTCTGATATATGACGAAAAATCCATTATTCAAAACATACCCATTTCATTGGTGCTGATGATATTAAAGCATTTATATATTAAATTAATATTCAAATATTAAATATTCAGTAAAAATTGTGTGTTTGTAGTTAATTACTACATGTATATAAAATTTATTAATTCCATGTTTAAATAATAATATTCTGAATACTTAATTTTAATTTAATTAAAAAGTCCAGCTGTTGACATATTGTTGAAATGAAGTAAATTTGATAAAAAGTTTAATCTACTATGGCATCTAATGATGGTAAAGGTCATGGGGGTGGGGGCAAAGCGACGGGTGTTGGTATAAAAAAGGAAGATGTTTGAGAACATTGGCTTAGTGAGTTTAGATTAGCTTATTTAGATGGCTTAGTGAGTTTAGAAATTACGAATTTGTTCTCAAATTAGATTAGCATGTGGCACAAATGTGGTCCAATTCCCCTGAAGAATTCTTTTTCAAGAACCCATTCTCCTTTTTTCCTGTTACGGATGAAGAGCAGACATTTCATGATGCCTCTTGGTGATTCTGTGTTTGCTTTACTTTAATGACGAGTGACTAAAAGCTACGGCCATTGATGGTAAAGTCTATCCCTTTTAAGTAATTTATTAGATTTAATGTGAATACGAAAAAATGATTTAATTCTGGTTTAACTAAAGTAAGATGCAAAAAGATCCTGAGATGAATTTTTATTAAATGCATTCTTACTTTTGCTGATTTTAGAACTGTAATCAATTTCTATTTTTCTACCAGTTTTTTTTTTTTTGAATAGAATGTAAAAACAGAATTGGGTGTATGTAGGAAAAAAAAAACACTTATAAATATTAAAAATAATTTTAAAAGATTACATTAATTACTGATTAATTAAGAGCGTTCCATATGGTGAATTTAGGTTCGGACCTGTCTGATATTTATACCGGTCTTTATTTCAGTTTAATCAACTGATTTGTTTAAGAAAACTGCAGCTCTAATTTGTTGTTTAACGTAAAAAAAAGATAGTAATTAGTTATAATAAAGTAGTAGTTAATTAATCCGGAAAAATTAAACGATGAAAGGAAAAATAAAAAGCCCAAATAATCAGAATAAATGCGGAAATAAAATAATTATTTAAAGTCTAAAGCTTGAAAAAATCTTGCTTTCATATATAGTAATGTAAAGAATGATAAAATTAAAATTAAATTTTTCCTTATATAAAGTTAATATTAATTTTAAGATGTATTTCATTTTACTGTAAGGACAAAAGATGTATTTAAATTTTCTTAAATGAGTTAATTGTAGAAATTTTTTATATGACAAATCTAATATAAAAATTAGAGGCAAAACAATTAAAGCGTCAAATTAACAAAAAATAATGTTAATAATCATAGTAATAAAAATTCAAGAACTGCAGCAAGTCAAAACAAAGGAATGCATTAGAAAATTAACTAATAATTTTTAATGGCTTTTAAAGTGGATTTCTCTCAATTTTTTTTTTTTTTAAATTGACTTTTGTTTGACGTTGGTAATTAAAATCATTAGTTTGAAAAATTTATTTCTCTTTCAGATTAATATTTGGTTATTATTCTCAATGTTTATCATTAAAATAAATTATATTCTTATTTTCAATGCAATTTTCAGATGGAAGCTATCAGTTTTTTTTCTTGTATTTAAGAATTAGTATATATCGAAACAAAAGGCAAATTTAAGTGGCTCAAAATAAACTTCCTATTAAAACTAAAATGTGTCATTGTTATAGTTTGTTAGGAAATTACCGAAAATAAAAATTGTAATTTGTATTTAATTTCTTTCTTTTTTTTTTTGTTTATTAAGATGTACATTATCGTTGCAATAATTAATTGAACCCACCACAAAGTTGCCTATTGTGGCATTTTATTTTTAATAATACCACACTTGCACTTCCATTGTTCTTTGTGCTTTGCTGTAAAATATTAACATTTGTTTTTTGTTATTTTATTATTTGAATTTGATTCAGAATAGCTTAAGTTTGTGCAGTTTTTTTTTTTTGCTGTGATTGGCCAGTTTGTATAAAATACATCGTATGTACCTCATCAATAGAGTTATACACATTTATTATCTAAAAAACCAGATTCCTGAAAACTCATTAACTAATTTACATACTAACACATACTTTAAAAAATATTTTTCTAAATTTACTGAGATAAACTGACTACAGACTCATCAGGTTTAATCACGGGAATATAGTGAACAATAGATAATGATGAAGCTAAAAAGTGTGAAAAAGTCACTTGACTTAGAGCTATTTCTCATTATTTACTGAAGTAATTAAATTTCATAGAATTTGTTGCATTTTAATTTATTGATTTTTGTATGGACCAATTTCATTAACTGAAATGAATTATATTTTCAGAGCATATTGAAAAACATATAATAGATACCCGCAAAGTTCATAAAAAATTGTAAAACAATAATCTAAAATTTAAATAATAGTCATTAAAAAAGCTCTGTAGTTTTAAAAAGCTAGACTTGTATTTGAATGGTAGCGTGTGTTGTAGTTACTGCTTTGCAGATAACAGAGTCAGTGTCTCTATTAGCCCGAACTGTCTTGTGGGAGTTTTGCCCGTACCATAAACCTTAAGGAGAAGTTACCACTACACACATCATATTGATTGTTCTCTTTTTCCTTTTTCAATAGAATAACATTGACACAAAGCAATGATTTGAGTCCTCAATAAAGTTAAGTTGTCTCGCAGCTGATTTGCTATGTCGCCCTTATATATTATTCGGTTTAAATAATTTAGTCAACATTGCATTTATTTTGATGTGTTTTTGTCTAATGCATTTTATGAAATTCGCTTATGATAAAAATATTTCATAATTCATTTTCATTCTTCAGTAAATAATGAGAGACATTTCATTAACTGAATTATCTTCAACATTTCTTTAACTTCCAATTTCATTAACTGAAATGAATTATATTTTCAGAGCATATTTTAGGAAACATATGATAGATACCCCAAAAGTTCATCAAATTAAAAACAATTTTGTAAAACAATGATCAAATATTTAAATAATTGTTATTAAGAAAGTTCTGCAATTTTAAAAAGCCGACTCATATTTGAATGGTATCTTTTGCTGTAATTATTGCTTTGAAAAAAATACGTGAGAGTGTTTTTATTAGCTCGAATAGCCTTATGGGAGTTTTTCTCGTACATGGCATACACCTTTTCCTTTTCAATAGAATAACATTGAAAAACAGCAGTCAGTTGAGTCCTGAATAAAGTCGAGTTGTCTCGAAGCTGATTTTATGTTGCTCTTTGTATATATGTAGTTTAAATAATTTAGCCAACATTCATTTTTGATGTGCTTCTTCTAATGCATTTTATGCAGTTAACCTTTTGATAAAAGGCCTGAATGGTCGAGAGGGTTAGCGTGCTCAAGCGCTCGGTACTACAGGTTTCGCCCGAGTCCCGGTGTTTCCATGGATGTTTGCTTGTAGTGATTTTTTGAATCCACTTTAAACCGTAGGGTCCTGTCTATCACGAGCGTTTTGGGGGATATTGTTACCCGCGTCCGTAGCTTACCTTCAAGCTACACTACCACCTCTTGGGTAGTGAGTAGCGTCTACGTCTCTACGTGAGTAGCGTCTACGTCTACGTCTCTACGTAGAGTAGCGCGTCTGGCGCAGCGCTTGTTTAAGGCCTCGAAAGATCGACTGTCTGCTAAGTGTTTGCCAGCTGCATTAGAACAACAAATAAATCGTAACAAAAACCGTCTGATAAAAACATTTCATAATTCAAAGATGCTCCTTCAGTAATAATGAGAGACATTTCTCATATTTACTGAAGTAATTAAATTTCATAGAATTGGTTGAAAATTTAATTCTATTGATTTTTTACGGACCAATTTCTTTAACTCAAATGAATTATATTTTCAGATTTTTTGATAAGACATATCATAAATACCCGCAAAAGTTCATAAAAAAAAATTGTAAAACAATAATCTAAAATTTAAAAAAATTGTCAATAAAAGCTCTGTAATTTTAAAAGAAAGCTAGACTTGTATTTGAATGGTAGCAATGTTGTAATATTGCTTTGAAAAAAGATGTCGTTAGGGTGTTCTATTAGCCCGAAATGTCTTATGAGTTTTTACCGTACCATAAACCTTAAAGGAGAAGTTACCACTACAAACATGGCACAGAATTACTGCATATTGATTGTTCTCTTTTCCCTTTTCAGCAGAATAGCATTTAGATACAAAGCAATGATTTGAGTCCTCAATAAAGTTCAGTTGTCTCGCAGCTGATTTGCTATGTTGCCCTTATTTATTATTCGGTTTAAATAATTTATTCAACATTGCATTTATTTTGATGTGTTTCATGTCTAATGGCATTTTATGTAAATGTGGTTAAGATAATATAAATATGCTATCTATAATATTCATTTTCATTCTTAAGTAAATAATGATAGACATTTCATTAACTGAAGCTTCAACGACCCCAACATTTTTAACTTCAATTTCATTAACTGAAATCACTTTACATATCAGAAATTGTTTGTGGACTTTTGATGTTTCGTTTAGTACCAGCCTCTTTGGGGCGTCCACTGCGTGCACGTCCCTTTAGTGCCATTTCGCCTCTTTTAAATTTAGCAAAACACTTTTCTACGGTTGATTTTCCCCAGCAAAGTCCGAATAATGTTTATCGAGCCTTCCTTGGCTTTCAATAGTATTTAATTTTTCGCCAAACAGCAATGTTTTATTAACCCACGAAATTCTTTTATCCATTTTTCAAACTAACAAAAGTTGCTTTGGCTAAAAATGATATAACTCACATACTAAATATTGCAACAGCTAAATGTCAAATTTTTATACACGTGTCTTTTGAAGGTTAGGCTAACTGAAAAACGGATTTAATACCAATAGCGCCGATTTAATAATAATAGCCCACCTGTTATTACCGGGTATAAATAAAGCGTGAGTAAAAAAAACTAATCTATTTATTCCATAAGAAAAAAATATTTATTTATTCATTATATCATTCTATTTATTCATTATTAGATAATTACTTATTATTTACTAAAAAGTTAAAACAAATAAACATTTACTTACAACACTAACTGTAACTTGTAATTTAACAAACAATTGAACAAACAAATCCAATGGGAGCGATGGCTTTGCATGGTTATTCAAAGTAGAAAATTTAACTTTATTAAACAATGTAATTTGTACTTAAAATAAAAAAAATAACATACATTTAGAGCAGACATATTCTGACTCTAAAATTTTCATTTTGTTAATTGAAAGCTGCTTACTTACTTTTAATTATATTCATGCAAGAGAACGCTTGCTCGCACGAAGATATGTCGATCCAAAGATAGTCAGTACTCCAAATGCCAACTTCTTCACCTCACTGTAGCAATCTGGAAGACTATTCCATGCGTCGAATATAAGTGCCTCAAATACGCGGCCTTTCTTTAAAGTTGTCCACTTTTGTTGCATTACGTACATACATTTCTGGACCTCCAACTCTTCCAACTTGCTTTTCAACTCTGTAAATTTCCACTCCATAAACTACTTTTAAATCGATCAATTGCATTTCTAGAGATCCAGTATCAATTCAAATGGCTCAGCTAATAGTTTCGTTACTAGCGTGTTGATAGGATTTACTATGAATGCTTTGAAGAATGGTTTTGTTGAGGTTTCAATTGCTCCAAATCTGTCAGCAAATTCATCTTTAATTTTTTATAACTGTGCTGAAGTACCTCCTGTCAACAGTTGCGCTACTTTTATCACGTGTTATTAGCTTTAGAAATTGAAAATGAAGTAATTTACCACTCAGATATCTTCTGCAAAAAGAATTAATTTTTCTTCAAAACAAACCAATTCTTCAAAAACATAGGCTGGGTTTCCCTTTCCTTTGCAGTTTTAGATTCAGCTCATTTTAATTTTGCTGTGATATCCACCATAAAGTAAAATTTTTGCAAATTTTGTCGTTCTCTAATTCAGGGTGATTAATGCCTTTTTTTCATTTAGGAATGTATTTATTTCATTCAAGCACAAAGCAAAACGTTTCAACATCTTACCTTTGGAAAGCCATCACACTTTATTGTGAAGTAGGAGGTCGGAATACTGAGGTCTCCATTTCGTTTAAGAATTTGCTTTAAGCTGACGATGGTAGAGTACTTTTGACAAGATGCTGGTAACAATCTTGATTACCAAATTCATGAAGCCTCAACTATTCCGGCTGGAAATGTTTGGGCACAAAAGCGCTTCTTGGTGTGTTATGCGGTGAAACGTAAGAATTTCGTGGTTTATTTTGCTCTGAGAAGAATCGTTATTGCCCCTTTTATTTTTCCTGTCATACTTCTGGGCATGGCATTCGCTATATCTTCCCCTCCAGTTTGTTCCGAGAGCGGTAGCAATCCTAGAAGTTCTTCTTTTGAACCTTGCGGGAAGACATATATCTGAAAAAAGGGCACCTTGTGCCGTGTCTTTTATGTCGCAAGACTCATCTAT
Source organism: Caerostris extrusa (assembly GCA_021605095.1). Taxonomy (NCBI): domain Eukaryota; kingdom Metazoa; phylum Arthropoda; class Arachnida; order Araneae; family Araneidae; genus Caerostris; species Caerostris extrusa. The sequence goes on along the minus strand of BPLR01013798.1, from coordinate 354 downwards.
AGCAAGCGATATGTCAGAAGAAAGACGAAGTAACTAAATGAAAGCACAAAAATAAAAATCACGCGAGGTGCGTGAGAGAGAGAATCCGGCAAGAAACCAAAACCATCGTTTCAGTCCACCAGAGCCAAGGCGAAAATAACCTTTGATCTTGAAAAAGCGGCGCCGAGGGGGAAAGCAACCATCGGTTGTCTGGGAAGAAACTAATAGCAAGCGCATTATTTATTAATATTAAGTACACGTATCGTGGGAGTTTGCGGCTGGTGAGAAGAGAAATAAATCAAAATTTTGAAGATCTTTGAGGATCTGGTTATTGGAATGAGAAACAAAAATCATCATGAACTTTGTTTCTTTGAG
>BPLR01013797.1:0-57578 GCA_021605095.1 Caerostris extrusa | reverse complement strand
AGGTTTGGAGGATTTGATTTTATTAACTCTAGAATATTTGGCTAATTAGACCGGCCTACAGTTTAACGTGGATTCCGAACGACTAACAAACATCCATGCCACCAGCCAGGATTTCGAACCTGAAGCCTGTGGTAACAAAGCGTTAAATCTCTTTAGAGGAACCACGATTCAATTCTTTCCAACTTTAAAACTCACTAACTAATGCATGATCCCATTCTACCACCGTATTTGAAATTAAGAAGCTAAACAATCTAATTTAACTGAACTATCAAATGATCACAACATAGAAGATATTTTGAACGGCCACATACTCAAATCTTTCACACATTTCTTAGATAGGAATTCTAATCACTCCAGGATTTTGAACCCAGAAACTCTGTGCAAAGAGGTCAGAGCGTTAGCACTGGGCCCATCAGGCCTCTCTATTAGTTTTGGAGCCACCTTTGTAATTAAAAGTATTATCTTTTAATATTTTATCAGCGTCTGTGCTAGGAAGCTTAGTTCATCATCGAATCTTATCAAGTAGATTTGGATGTTTTGTGTATACGCCCAGGTATCGGCACGTTAAGCATACAAAACGAGATTTTCCTTGACATCACCACTCTCAACCAATCTGTACCATCTAGCAACCTAGAGGTGTCGTTATATATTTTGAAGACGCCAAAGATCATCGTTGACCCAAATGGTGAAATGTGGTCGCCAAGCTGATGTGAAGAAGCATACATTAAGGTAAAAACTTTCCTCAGCTACTTCTTACGACTGTTGAAGGGAAACGTATAAAAAATGAAAAATATAATTTTGGTTTATAGTATTTTTACGATGTATTAAATAAATTATACGAACTTTCACCGAAAATAACCTTCTCACTTTTTGTTTTGTATTAAACCCCAACATTTAATATGATCACGTGACATCTACAGTCATATATAAGTTTTAAATGTAGATATTTTTATCTTTATACTTTTTGTATTTATGTTTTATTATCTTTAAATATATTTTTTACTCGAAAATATACATTTTTATTAAGTAAAAAAAAACAAAAAAAGCACTATACGAACTTTCACTACAAATAACATTCTTACTTTTTTCTTCTTTTGAATTAAACCCCACATTTATATAATCACGTGACATTAACAGACATAAATACGTTTATAAATATAGACATTTATATATACATATATATATTTTATTTATGTTTGTTTTATTATTTTTAATATATTTCTTTACCTGAAAAAATATACTTTTTATGAAATAATAAAAACAATAAAGCTCTATACGAACTCCCTCTGAAAATAACCTTCTCACTTTATTTTCTTTGTATTAAACCCCACATTTATACGTTCACGTGCGATCAACCTTCAAATATAAGCAAAAGGCCTCCTATAAAACGGATCCTTTTAGGATAAAAATAATACTAATATTACCCCCAAAAAATAAGAAAGATCGAATATAATACAGTTTGAAATCTAACTGGCTCGCAAAAATCTCCCCCTCTCATATTTAAAAGTCCCCCCCCCATAAAACCCCAAAGTTCTGTGTTGACCGTGTGATGCGGAAACCTAAGTACACTCAGAAAATACATTTTTAAAGAAAAAAAAAGGAAAAAAAAAAAAAAAAAAATCCCAAAAAATATCGGGAGAGAGACCTAAAAAGAAAAGAGGAAATCCAACCGAAAGCCATATGTCACACTCTTTGCGGTATATTTGTGCAGTAAAAATAAAATAAAACCATAGCAGGTTCGGTAGATATATATATTCGATTCAAAAAGGGAAAGGGGGAGATTTGGGAAAACCACCCACTTTTTTAAATATATATACATATATATATATATGGAGAGAGAGATTCTTTATTTAAAAGATTTTATGTATCGCCTTTCAGAAGTTAAAACGAATGGAGATGTTACAGTACATCAAGGTACCAAGTCGCACGAGATACCATTTGAATATTTATGCGACCGCAGGGATGGAGTTGATTTAAAATGATGGTGGGTTTATGTCGTAGGGCGACTGGGAAGAAATGGTTTGAGCAAAAACGTTTTAAGTAATTGTCTTTCTGGGATATTAGGGCATACGGCTATTAAGGGTAGTGGCCATTTAAGAGGTTTTGTAGGTTCTCTTTGGCAAAATATGAACCAATTTAGTGTAAGTAGGGTCGGGTATAAATAACTTTTTTTTTTTTTTCTCTTTATATAAAAATATTGTAAGGGGGTTTTTTTGTGCATATTTTGAATTAGGTTTGTAAACAAATTTATAAACATACTGCTTTTGAAATGTGTCATTTAGTCATGTTCTCTAGTTTTTATGGCTCTTATTAAAAAATAATAAATATACATAATAAATGTGAGATATTTATTAAATATGTTTCTTTTAAATACAATTTATTATATATTATTTTATTATAATTTGACTCTATAAATGAAAATATGGATAAAACTAAAATAGTAAAAATGATCGCAATGAGGTTGTATATACTTGTTTATTATAAATTAGTTCCAGAAATGAAGATATGGCAAAGTTTCAGATAATAAAAATAATCGTTCTTATATTATGTATTGCAATAAATAGAATATGTGTGGCTCGGTTGAGATACAGGCACAGATTTTTTTGATAATTCACAGCTTTATATTCGTAAACACCACACACACATATAATTGGAAACAGATAATTATATACTTATGGAAGGAGTCCCCTTCTTTAGCCGAAAACCTGATACTTTGCTACGCGCAGGATGTGCTAAATATATTTCCTCTCTGGGTGAGTCTGTAGGCCAACTAATACGTAATTTTTGCACTAAATGTGTTTCCCCTCGGGATGAGAAACTTGTTTCTCAGAGGAGAAACACAGTTGCTCTGTGTACTTCATTTCGGGTGAGAATCTCGAGGCGATTGACGTCGTTAACCAAGGTATCACTTGATTAGTAACTTTTTCTGTAAATGTAGCTAGTCGTTAAAAGATCCATTTCTTTTAATTTAAAATTATAAAAACGGTATAGCTCTATTCATCATAAACACTATTCATTTAATGATGAAATTGCATCTAAATTTAATTCAGTGAAACCTCTAAAAATTGTCTTCGTTATCAATTATAATTATAACTTGAAGTATTAATATTAATTATTATAAAATAATTATATTAAAATTATAATACGCCATTAACGCTATTCATAACAATGATGAAACTGCATCAAAATTTAATTCAATTAAACCTCTAAAAATAATTGTATTAAAATTATTAAACGCTAATAGGTCTGTTATTTTCATTTTTTTTAATAAAAACTTGCTATGAAATTGCATCTAAAAATTCAATTAAATCTCTAAAAATAATATTAAAATTATAAAACTCTATTAGGGCTGTTATTTTCATTGTTGTTATGAAAACTTGCTATGAAATTGCATCTAAATTTAATTTAAGGGAGCTTATAAAGATAATTATAATTGTGGGATTGTAAATCTTTCCATTTCTTATTTTTTTAATCTTTTTGTTATTAAAAGGACCTCTTTTGACAGAGAGGGTCGTCAATTATTATTATTTCAATTTAGATGAAGATGAGGATAACCATTCCTCCTTCTTGAATACGGAATCATCAACAACAACAAAGAAATCTGAGGTAATTCTTATGACACAAACTTTTAAATTTTGAGCGATTCAGAATTGCTTCCGAGTTCGCATTGACCTGAATAATTTGAATGAGTCAATCGTGAGTAAGACACAATTGCACGCGAGTGATTAGAGGATGAGTCATCTGAGGATGAGTGGTTCGCTGGGGATCTTCGAGTTAAAGAGAGGCAGATATGTTTCTTGAGGTCATCACAAAGCAAACAAGAAGAAGGAAGTCACAAAAGTTTGCTCTCGGGTACCACAATCTTGAGATTAATCATGTTAGAAACATTTGCTTCTTATTGACTCAAGATTGCATGTTAATGTTACTGATATAAAGTTATTAATATTGTGAAAAACATCTTTTACTGTAATAAGAGAGAAGTTAACGTCAAATAAATGTTTAAAAATAAGATTCATGTAATTGTTGCATTTTACTTAAATTATATAACAAAAACTAATGAAAATTGCATTTAGTACTAAATTGCATGACAAACTCAATAAAAATTTCATTTAATTAAATTACATGAGAAAGGCATGTTGAACTGAATGGGTGATAAAAGATTGCTCTCAAGAAAGGCATTCTTAAAATTAATCATGTGATGAATATTTTACTCTTGATTAATAGAGATTACATTACTCACATTTACATGTTACTGATATAAAATTATTAATAGAATTAGAGAACAAGATATATTATATTAGATATATATATATAGAAGATATATAGATAGAAAATATATAATATATAGATTATATAGAGAATAGATATATATATATATAGAAAATATATAATATATAGATTATATAGAAGATATATTAATCGAATTAGAGAATTATTCATAGAATTAGAGACGACTTGGAAGTCAAATAAATATTTAAAAATTCCATGTAATAAATTTTATTGCATTTACTTAATTTACATGGCAACTAATAAAAATTGCATTTACTTATATTACATGACAAAATCCAATAAAAATTGCATTTAGTTAAATTATATGAGAGATCTCGAGAAAGGCAATATTTAAATTAATGATGTGAAAAATTTCTTCTTAGTGAATAAAAATTGTGTGTAAATTATTAATAATAATAGAAAAAAACTTTTCTATAATTAGAGAACAGTTAAAATTTAATGAATATTTAAAAAAAAAATATTAATATAATTAATTTTATTGAATTCATTTAAATTACATAAAAAAAATCTAATGAAAATTGCAATTAGTTAAATTGCATAAGAGATGCATGTTAAATTAAATGAGATATAAAAGATTGCTCTCAAGAAAGGCAATCATGAAATTAATCACGTGAGAAACGTTTGCCTCCTGTGAATGAAGATTACATGCTTATGTTGCTGATATAAAATTATTAATATTGTAAAAAAAAAATCACTTCATATAATTAGAGAAGAGTTATAATCAAATGAATATTTAAAAAAATAAGATTCGTATAATAAATTTTATTGCATTAACTTAAATTACATGACAAAAATAATGAAAATTGCGTTTAGTTAATTTGCACAACAAAAACTAATGAAAATGATATTTCGTTAAATTACTCGGCAAAAACGAATGAAAATTGTATTTAGTTAAATGTATTTAGTTAGTTAATGTTTTGTGGCAAATAACTTTCCTAACAACTTGTTTTATAACAATATAACATTTTGTAATAACTTATTCTTATTATAATATTAATGTTTATTTGTTTCATAAAAAAATAGATGTTTTTTTTTTGTTTGTGGAGGAGGGGGTTGCATATATTTCTAAATTAAAATATCAGAATTATTGTTTATATTAAAGAAAAATAAATTAGTGATATCATGAATTTAATAATTACAAAGCTCAGATAGAAACAACTAATTAATATAATTTATTTAATTATTACAAAGCTTGCATAGAAATGACTATTTGATATCGTAAATCAATGTAATAAAAATATATATAAGTAAAATATATGAATATTTTATTGCCACTAATAATGAAATAATAATTTTTATAAAATTTGATCAAATTATGCTGTCACTACTGTATTGTTAGAATTAAAAAAAGTCTTAAAACTATATTTTAATATGTAATTTGGCATTTGCAATTAATTTTTCTTCTATTAAATGTATCAAAGGTTTATATATTATAACTAATTATACAAGACCAAAGTAGGTTACATTTGATAGTATATATAGTAATTATGTGCATAAGAGAAAAAAAGTAAGTAATATTTAAATAATTATGTAAGTAATATAAGTAATTTTTAATTACGATTTAATTAACACAGTAATTATATATGATCCGTAAACTAGTACTGTTATATTTAACAGTACTAGCCACTTCCATAAAATATCCTAATCAAATAATAAAAATACAGAGTTAAACTATTCGAATTTCTGTGTAATATAAAAATTATTTCATCTTTTATATGAATAAAACTTTACAAATAAAGGAATTTAAAATTTGTGTATTTCTTTTTATTAAGTACATTGAACAATATCATTCATCGAAAGATTTTTAAAAATTAAAATTTTTGACACAATTTATAAATTGCTCTAATAGATAAAAAAAAAACAGCTAAAAAAAAAAAAAAACCATTAAATAAATAAATTAACAATATTTGAATGAACTCTTTTTTAATTTTAAAAATACACTCTTTATCATAATTAAATCGAATGCATAAAATACAAATAAATAATCGAATCAAACAAATGCGAATCAATAATCAAATCAATCGAATACGAATGAATAATCGAATCAATCCAATACGAATCAATAATTGAATCAATCGATTGCGAATCTATAATTGAATCAATCGAATACGTATCAATCAAGTATAATACATTTTTTGTAGCGAAATATTAAGCCATATAATTATATTGCTTAAAAAAAAAAAAAAGATTAATAATATATAAGGAATTAAAAACAGAACTAAATATTGCAATTCCTATAATTTCACAATTGAAACACAATTATTTAATTATTTACTACAAATTAAAATATATGGAAACAATTAATTTCCTTCAATTTTATAAATTAAAAAAATTAATATTTAATGTGATATTCATTAATTATGCTGATTAATTATAAAATGATATTTAATCTTATTTAATAGTATAAAACAAGTTCCACTTTTTTTTAATTTGTAAAATAACACTGTTTGGATATTTATGTGACGAACTATTTTTCTATAAATTTTTAATATATATGTAATTTTTGGGGGCATTTCATTTAAAAAAATTATTAAAAAATTTGCAATTAAACTATTGTGAAAATTTAAATTAAAAATTTAATTTAAAATATTTGTTAAACTTAAATAATTTAACAAATTTATTTCAATAAAGTTTGATTAAGATGTAATTGATCGAATACACAAACGATTATAAATAAGCAAACGATTTCATAGTAAACATAACTTTTGATAAATAAATTATTGTTCGAACCATAAAACATAAAACATAACATCGAATTCAATAAAAACAATAAACAGCCAACCAACCGAACAATCGCTTGCTTCAAAAAATCGTTTGCAAAACAGAACATTTATTTTTTATTTTTGGCAATGCCAAAGACTATTAAAAGTATCGAAGAAATGGGAATATATTACATTCTTGCTTCCACATACTTGAAACAAATTGATTTTTATCCAACAACTCAACTCCCAAAGACGGCAGCGAGGGGAGGTTTGAACCCAAAAACTTACTCGCTTAGATACCCGATTTCATTTTTGAAAATGCTCGCCCAGCAGAATCGTCTGCGTAGATTTAGGATATTACCTGCTGTGTTCTCCTATCCGTTGCCAAGGTAACACCAACCCCACTACGGTACCTTCCACCTTAGGATATTAATTTAGCTTCCGTCCACCCCTGTTCTGGAAACACCCTCACTCCCTCCTTTTATTTTGCCCTCGAGTCGCTTTTTCACTCTGTTATATTAATCCGGAGATGCCAGTGTTCAATGCTTGGAAGCGGAATCGAATATTCGAAGCTTTAGTGTGTTTAAAATTAAAAAAATTTTAATTTTAATTAAACTTATAAACACAATTTTTAAAATTGCGATACGTTATTTTATTGGGAAAGTTATAGCAAATATTTAGTTGCCAAGGGAAGAGGATGCTTTACTTAAAGTCTTTTTTATGGTCAATTGGCGTTACATGTAAGGTTTGCAAGACATAAATCAATTGCAAAAATAAAATAAAAAAATATTTTAACGCTGAAATAAAAAGTTAATATTAATTAAGTTTATATTTTTTATTTCTAAGGCTGGATGTTTAAGTTTGAGGTGATTCACGACTCATAATAATAAATGCAGTGTTGAACAGGTTGTAATATGGGGGTTTTGTACATTACAACCAAAGTAAGACATGTTTGAGTACTTGCCATTTGTAAGAGTTATTGGTTTTAGTATGAGTTGCTTGTGAATGACACAAATTACACATGAGGATTATACTATGCATGAGAATTAGCATAAGAATGAACCACTCAAAGAATGAGAATAAACCACTCAAAGAATGACAATGAAGTACTATTATGAAGGAAAATTGAATGTTTGGGGCTTTCGTGATTTTAAAATTAAAATTTAATTTTAATTAAACTTATAAACGCAATTTTTATTAAATTGCTAGACGTTATTTTATCGCTAAGTTTATCGGGAAGTTTTAGCAAATATTCAGTTGCCAAGGGAACAGAATGCTTTACTTAAGGCCTTTTTTCATAGTCAATTGGTTATCATTTGAGTTATATGTAAAGTTTACAAGACATCAATCAATTGCAAAAAAAAAAAAGGAAATTTTTTTAAAGTTGAAATGAAAAGTTAATATTAATAAAGTTTATATTTTTTATAAGATTAATGATTATTATAAGATTTTTTATAAGATTATTTAAGTTTGAGGTGATTCACTACTGATAATAACAGATACAGCGTTAAACAGGTTGTAATAGGGGGTTCTTGTACATTACAATCAAAGAAAGAAATGTGGGAGTACTTGCCATTTGTAAGAGTAATTGGTCTTAGTACGAGTAGCTTGTGACACATGAGAATGATACATGAGACAAAACTACACATGAGAATTAGCATGAGAAGGAACTATTGAAAGAATGAGAATGAACTACTACTATGAACTTACACATGAGAATGAACTATTGAAAGAATGAGAGGCACTACTACTATGAACTTACACATGATAATGAACTATTGAAAGAATGAGAATGAACTACTACTATGAACTTACACATGATAATGAACTGTTGGAAAGAATGAGAATGAACTACTACCATGAACTTACACATGAGAATGAACTATTGAAAGAATGAGGAGGAACTACTACTATGAACTTACACATGATAATGAACTATTGAAAGAATGAGAATGAACTACTACCATGAACTTACATGAGAATGAACTGTTGAAAGAATGAGGAGGAACTACTACTATGAACTTACATGATAATGAACTATTGAAAGAATGAGAATGAACTACTACCATGAACTTTACACATGAGAATGAACTATTGAAAGAATGAGGAGGAACTACTACTATGAACTTACACATGATAATGAACTATTGAAAGAATGAGGAGGAACTACTACCATGAACTTACACATGATAATGAACTATTGAAAAAAATGAGGAGGAACTACTACTATGAACTTAACATAAGAATGAACTACTGAAAGAAATGAAAATGAACTACTGAAAGAATGAAAATGAACTACTACTAAGAATTTACACATGAGAATTAGTGAAGCAAGATATAAAAAAGAAACACTTGTAAGCTGGAAGGTCAAATTTTGCAAAATTATTATTTTAAGTCTAATAAATGTTGGTCCTCACTTGAGAAGAACAAAAGCCTTAAAAGCATCATTGATGTGGCATATCATTTCTTGTTATATATGATTTCTTGTTCTGGTTATAATGATTCATAATAGTGACGAAAACAGATAATTAATCTAAACCTAAATGTTTAACATTGTCCAAATAAAATCTCTTATTCAACCTTTCCATATTTTGTTTCATTATTTTATTTAGACAACCTTGCGAATCTTCTTCAATGACAGAGCTGCCTGATGATCAAGCTGGCCTTTGGAAACACAGGCTTTAGGGTTTGAATCGTGACGGTGGCATGGATTTTTGTGAGTTGTTCGAAATCCACTTTAAACTGTAGTTCCTGGTCAAATTAGCTAAAGTGTGCAAAAATGACAGTAGAGTGACAAACCAAAACCAAATCTTCAATGACGACGCCTGATGACCAATTGGCTAGAGCTCTAGCCTTTGGTACCACAAGTTTCAGATTTGAATCGTGGAGGTGGCATTCATTCCTTTTTACGTTTGCGCGGACTTTTGTTAGTGTTTCGGAATCCACGTTAAACTGTAAGTTCGGTCTAATTAGCCTAAAGTGTGCGCAAAATGACCATAGAGTGACAAACAAAACCAATCTTGTATAACCGACAGCCCCATGGTGGTCCAATGCCTTCTGCGAGAATTCGAAACATGGGGCATTGTTTTCTTTTAACGGAATAGAGTTGTTAGCTGTACCCACTATACTCTACAGGCATATTAGGCCGGGGCCTGAATGGCCGAGTGTCTAGCCCTCTAGCGCTCATTCCCACAGATTTCGGATTCGAAGGCCATGGATATTTGTAGTGGTTCGGAATCCATTTTAAATCGTAAGTTCCGGTCTAATAGGACCGCAGAGCGTTGAGCTCAGGTCTGACAAACTCTACCCCGTAAAAGAAATTATCTTTATTCGGTAATCTGCCAGTAGGCAGACGGCCATGGCACATCATGGGGCTCTTGCGCCACCAATGATGATGATATTATAATAAATATATATTTATGTATTTTTAAATATATGCATTTTTATTTTAAATAATTTTTTTCGATATTTTGCACCACTTTGTCATACATAATAATAAATCTCATAAACCCTATGGAGTTCAAATCCATAGGACTTACAAAAAAAATACATAGGACTATTTGTGTGAAATGAAATAAAATAACACTTAAAAACTCCATAGAACTATAAATAACACTATAAAATCCATAGGACTATAAATATTGTGCCACTATTTCATATATTTTGCAACTGTGCAACATGAAATATTCCATTAATGAAATGAATTTAAGTGGCGTCAATATAGGAGCCATTGCGTCAATATGAGTCCATAGGACTTACATAAGAAATTCATAGTATTTGTGCCACTATCTCGTATATTTCGCAACTGTGCAACATGGAATATTCCTTAAATGAAATGAATTTAAGTTACTTGGGCCAATATAGGGATGAATATAGGTCCATAAGACTTGCATAAGAAATCCATAAGACTTGTGTCGCTATCTTATGCATTTTGCAATTGTGCAACATGAAATATTCCATAAATGAAATGAATTTAAGGTCCATAAGAAATGAATTTAAGTTACTTGGGCCAATATAGGATCAATATAGGTCCATAAGACTTACATAAGAAATCCATAAGACTTGTGTCGCTATCTTATGCATTTTGAAATTGTGCAACATGAAATATTCCATAAGTGAAATGAATTTGCACAATGAATCGACATAATGGATCTTATATTGTGCCAATATAAGATCTATTGTGAACATAGAATCAATATAGGTCCATAGGACTTGTGTCACTATCTCATAAATTTTCAACTGGGCAACATAAAATATTCCAAGTGTGAAGTGAAATGAATGTAAGTGACTTATGGATTTTTCAATTTATTGGACTTGATCCACTCTTATTATATTAGAGTTCCATAAAAATTTGATACTAAATCATGAAATTAGGATCTTGACTAGTTCATGATTTCACAACATGCATTATCAAGTTTGCTTTTTATTTGAAAGGCCACATTTACTACCAGCATTTCAAAGAGATAAACGGAATTTAACATCAGCAAACAACGCAAAAACAACCCTGACTTCGCTTACGAAAGTAGTTTCCCTATTTATAGTCCAAAACCTGTCCATTACCGGCGACCCTACATCTTCCAACCTCAGCACAGTGGACCCGTTGTGTGGCAGTACAAGGAGCTCTTTTTGTGGATACGGTTACGACGAAAACTGCGTCCCATGGCGACTTTCGTAACGCAAGCACATGGCTTCGCACTAGAACATGCTTGATTTTTGTTTATGGACGTGACGCTTTAATAAGGAAGTGGTCCTTTTGGCAGGGAAGAAGAATGGGCTGTTGAGAGCTGAGGAGTTGAAATGCGACGTGGTGGAGGTGGTTGAAAAATTAATGGATTTTGTGCTAGGACTCCGGTTGAGGTGTTTGGCTTGATGAATGACGTGTTTAAAGATTTGTTGTGTTAAAGCTGGTAACTGAGAAGAAAAAGTACATTTTTTTCTTCTTTTCTTGGTTTCTTGATGGAAGGCAGGTAAATCTGATATCTTTCTTTTAGAAACACGTTTTGAATTTCACATTCTGTTTTAAAATGTTATATGTATACAAAGACCCCAAAATAAATTTGGTATTCATAAGGTTTCTAGTGCTAGGTACCACATATTTGGGTTCGTATTCCGGCTGTACTATGTATGTTTGTACCACTTTTTAAACCGTACCTTTAAATCACTTTAAACCGTACCTTTAAAACCACTTTAAACCGTATACAACAGTGGTACAAAATTTCGAAATAAAAAAAAAAACATTTCAAACAAAATATTTAAAATAAAAATAAATATATTTAAAAATATATATATATTTATTATAAATTTATAATTATATTATCCCGACTCGTGACTCAGTGGCAACACGCGCCGATAGCGAGGTTCAATCCGCTGACGACTTTGTTGTAGACACTGTTTCAAAAAAGAGGAACCTCGATGGCGTTTGTGATGTGCAGCATTTTGGTTTGTTAGTCGGACTACCTGCTACCTGGTGGAATTTGTCGGGTTTCTCCCATGCGATACGCAAATGCATAGTAGGTGCCTCTTAAAGTCATCCTGGAATAATGGAATGCATGTTAAAATATCGTACAATTGCAATTTTGAAAACAAGTGGATAAATTAATATTTTTTGATAATTTACCTCAAAAATACTACATATAAATATATAACATTTCACAGATAGTTCCACCAAAAAATACTACATACAAATACATAATATTTTACAGACAGTTCCGTCAAAAAATACTACATATAAATATTCCTTGAAACAATTTTGGAGCTGTTTGTTTTATTTCCTCTACTACTCAAAATTATTCAGTGAGCTATCAAATTATAACGCACTGATAAACAAAACCAATTCTGCCCATCAAAAATGAACATTTCACTTTCATCTCAAGAGAAATTTTGCATAACGGTATACAATTTTAATAAAAACATACGCCAAATACTTGACAAATTTACATTTGAAAAATCTGTTACGTCAATTCAACGTATTCAAACTCAATTTATGCAACATCCGAACAGATTCGACCACCTGTTCCAATCTGCAACCTACCGAATCATAATATGAGCCTTCCATTTCTTCCTCTGTGACTCCAACATACTGGACCCTACCTGTGACCACGGTTACGCCTGACTTCAAAACTTTTTGATTTGTACCACATAAACCAAAATCAAAAGAACTTTGAATCGGAAAAGTTCTGCAAAGTGCACATTAAACTTGCACATATTGAAAAAGATTTCCTCATATGCTGCCGGTGTACTTTTGTGGATGGGAAATATTTGCGAGTCCGTTTCGAAGGCAATATATTTCGTTCTGTCAGGTCCAGCCAGGGGGAATGGAGGGAAGTCCAGTTGAAAACTCCCATGCCAGGTGCCTTTTTTTGCCGCGGACAACTCTCCACTTTTCCCAGGCTGTATTGGCAGGGACTTGACTTTGAGTGATGTATCCGTCCGACTTGGTCTCCAATCGTGTCCTTAGCATAAAGGTGCCACGTTTCTGACAGCCTGGCCTTTTTTCTTTGACCTTCTTTTTTCTTTCTTTTCTTTTTTTAATCTTGGAATGAAAATTGGATTTCAAGATGAACTTTCTTATTTTTTTTATTATTATTAAGATTAAGTTGAAAGATTATAAAATTACTTTGAGAAAAGCAATCTTATAATAATAAATCAAATAAATTATTATTCCCCTTAAAGTACAGTTTGGTTTCAAAACATTATTTTTTTTTCTAAAATCTAAAATACATATGTTTGGATGGTAACTTTTGACCTGTTGTATGTTTCATTATTTCATTGTTATACATATTTTATGTTTATATTGTTATAATTTCATTGTTATATATATATAATTTTTATATTGTTATTGTTTAAGTGTCATATATTTTATGCTTGCTTTAATGTATTTTCCTTGTTATACATTTTTTGTTACGTTGTTATAGTTACTTTGTTGTATATTTTATGTGTACATTGTTATGGCTTTATTGTAATGCACTTTATTTTTTGCATTAATATATTTTTATTGTCAGACATTTTTTTTTTTTTTCTTTCTTGTTGTTATAGTATCATTTTTATATATTTTATGTGCACATTATTATATTTTCATTTTTATAGATTTTATTTTTACAATTATTATCTTTTCAGTGTCTTCAAAGTGCCATATATCTTGTTTTTGTATTAATATATTTTCATTTTTATACATTTTACTTCTTTTAGATTATACTTATACGATTTACGAATCAATTCTGGGACTGTTTCTTATTTCTTCTATTATTTAAAGTTATTCAATGAGTTATCAAATTACTATGCATTGATACAAAAAGCCAAATCTGTAATATTTCACAGAAAAACTGGACTTTTATCTTTAACCTCATTACAAATATGCTATATATCAACATTAAAAATGATCTACATAATTTGTCATCTGTTTTTCCTTGAAGCAATTTTAGAGATGTTTTGTATTTCCACTACTATTCAAAGTTATTCAGTGAGCTACACAAAACCAAATCTGTTATTTTTCACAGCAAAATTGATTTTCTCTTTCATTTTCTGTCAAGTGATTTTTTCTTTCAAATGAAATTTTGCATAACGGTATACAGTTTAATAAACCATACTCCAAAAACTTAGTATGTCTCAAAATTTCAGTTACATCAATTCAGCCATGTTCAAACTCAATGTATGCAACATCCAAACAGATTCGACCACCTGTTCCAATCTGCAACCTACCGAATCATAACATAAGCCTTCCATTTCTTCCTCTGTGACTCCTACATACTGGACCCTACCTGTGACCACGGTTGACAAGTTAACGCCTGACTTCGAAACTTTTTGATTTGTACCACATAAACCAAAATCAAAAGAACTTTGAGGCGGAAAATTCTGCAAAGTGCGCATTAAACTTGCACATATTGAAAAGATTTTCTCATATGCTGCCGGTGTACTTTTGTGGATGGGAAATATTTGCGAGTCCGTTTCGAAGGCAATATATTTCGTTCTGTCAGGTCCATCCAGGGGGAATGAAGGGAAGTCCAGTTGGAAACTCCCATGCCAGGTGTCTTTTTTTTTTTTTGCCGCGGACAACTCTCCACTTTTCCCAGGCTGTATTGGCTGGGTCTTGACTTTGAGTGATGTATCCGTCTGACTTGGTCTCCAATCGTGTCCTTAGCATAAAGGTGCCACGTTTCTGACAGTCAGGCCTTTTTTTCTTTTTACCTTCTCTTTTCTTTTTTAATCTTGGAATGAAAAATTGATTTCAAGATGAATTATTTTTTATTGCTTTTTTCAAAGTAGTCTTGTAATAAAAATCAATTAAATCGTTAATTCGTTAAAGACACAGGTTTTTTTTTTTTTTATTATTACAAATACAGCTTGGATTCAAAAAACATTTTTTTTTATCAAAAATCGAAAACATATATCTTTGATATCTTTTGCATTGTTATGCGTTTTATTTTTACATTGTTATGATTTGATTGCTATATATTTTAAGTTTACATTGTTATATTTTCAATGTTATATATTTTAATTTTACATTTTTATCGTCTCAGTGTCATATATTTTATTTTTGCATTAATACATATTCATTTTCATATATTTTATTTGTGCGTTGTTATATTATTATATTTTTGTTGCATATTTTAGTTTTACATTGTTATCCTTTTCAGTATCATATATTTAATTTTTGCATTAATATATCTTTGTTATACATTTTATTTTTGTATTGTTATAGCATCATTGTTATATATTTTTTATGTTTACATTGTTGTATTTTCGTTATTATATATTTAATTGTTTCATTTTTATGTATTTTGATATCACATTGTTACGGTTACACTGTAATGTAATTTATTTTTTGCATTAATATATTTTCATTGTTAGAAATTTTTTTTTCATTTTTATAGTATCATTTTTATATATTTTATGTTTACATTATTATATTTTCATTTTTATACATTTTATTTTTTCATTATTATCGTTTCAATGTCATATATTTTTTTTTTGCATTGTTATATATTTTTGCATTGTTATATATTTTATGTTTACATTGTTACATTTTCCTTGTTATATATTTGATGTTTACATTGTTATCGTTTCTTTCTTATGTACTTTATTTTTATATTGTTATCGTTCCATTGTAAAATACTTTGTTTTTTGTATTAATATATTTTTATTGTTATAATATATATTTTTTTTTTTTTTTTTTGGCTTTGTTATAGTATCATTTTCATATATTTTACATTTACATTGCTATATTTTCATTTTTATACATTTTATTTTTTCATTATTATCATTTCAGTGTCATATATTTTATTTTTATGCTATATTTTCATTTTTATGCATTTTACTTTATTTACATTTAACTTATTTATTTTAATACATTTAAGGAATACTTTACCATTCTAATGAAATATTTCATCTACTTTTACCATTTTGTAATGAAATAGTTGAACCACTTTTTGCCGCTTTGTCATAAACTTTAATCCCTTCTTAGCCCTTTTCTAATAAAATACTTTTACCATTTTGTAATGTAATACTTCAGCCACTTTTATCACTCTATATTGCAATGTTTCAATTACTGTTATCACTTTGTAATGGAATATTTTAACCACTTTTTATCACTTTGTAATACTTTTCTTTAACCACAATTATCACTTTGTAACGTAGTACTTCAACTACTTTTATCACTTTCTAATGAAATACTTCAATCCCTTTTATTATTTTATCATTATTACTTTTATCATTTTATAATATAATATTTTAGTCACTTTAAAATGAAATACTTTAACCACTTGTCGCCACTTTATAATGAAATATTTCAAACACTTTACAATAACAACGGAAATCCGGACCAAACACCAAAAGTATTTTGGCCCTCCACTCATCTTTTCAAAACTATGGAGGGATTTTCTGATTTAATGTATCCATACCCGGCGTAAGTAATGAACTATCGCTAGCACATGTATTATGCTCTACGCGCCGACCATCAGTTCTGTTCAGTCATATTTCTAAGATCTATTAACATTTAAATTAATATTCCATGGTTTATATATACATGGTTCATATATCCCTGAAATATTAATTGAATTCTCCATGCCTTCTTTCATTTTAGACAATATTACTTTGATATTTTATACCCTTAGATTGAAAGCTGTCATAACATTTTGTATAATGAGCTATACTACATTTTATATTATGCATATAAACATTGTTTCTTCTGTCTGTAATGTATACTTTCTGTTTCAGTCTTGTTTATGTTAAATACATATTATCTTTATATATATATATATATATATTGAGGGTGAATTTGGTGCGATTCGTTATAATCCATTAATTGAATTTTTAAGTAAAGTAAAGTATCATCTTGAATTATAAAAATATAAAATATACTATAGTCCATCTAAAAGTAAAATAAATATTTTTATAACATGTTATATTATATTTTATAACATTCATATAAACACTGTTTGTTCTGTTTGTATTGCATACTTTTCGTTACAGTCTTGTTTATATTAAATACATTTTATCTTTATATATATATATATATATACTATATTGAGTGTATATTTCTGATTCATTATACTCCAGTAATTGATATTTTTAAGTAAAGCAAAGTATCATCTGTGAATATGAAATATAAAATAAGCTCTAGTCCTCTAAAAGTAAAAAATAAAATGTCTACATATCGACAAAGGATAAATTAAAATTTTTTGAATTAAATTTTATAAATTATAGTATAAATTAAATTTTTAATATCAATTTTTGAGATTAATTGTGTTCTAATGTTTGCACACAAGATTTTTTTTTTTAGGGGACAGTCAAAAAAAAAATTTTAATAAAATTGCTGCACGACTCTTGCAACGAACCTGCTTAACAAAGGATCTAAACTCCAATTTTTAATTTGTACCCAATCCCCCTTCAGAAACAGAAGCAGGGAATACTAAAGATTCAGCACAAAATATAAACTAAACTATAGTCCCAAAACTATAGTCAAATATAAACTAAACTATAGTCCCTCTAAAAGTAAAATAAAATATTTAAATGTCGACAAAGAATAAATTAAAATTTTATACATTAAATTTTATAAATGATAGGATAAATTAAATTTTTAATATCAGTTTTTGGCGATTAATCGTATTTAAATGTTTACACAAAAGATTTTTACTTATAGGGAAATGTCATCGAAAAATTGTTGGACGACTCTTGCAACGAATCTCCTTAACAAAGGACCGAAACACAAATTTTAATTTGTTCCCCTACGGAAACAGAAGCAGGGAATACTCGGAAAGATTCAGCACAAAATATAAACTAAACTATAGTCCCAAAACTATAGTCAAATATAAACTGAACTATAGTCCTTCTAAAAGTAAAAATGTTTAAATCTGACAAATTAAAATTTTATACATTAAATTTTATAAATGATAAGATAAATTAAATTTTTAATATCAGTTTTTTGGCGATTAATCGTATTCAAATGTTTACACAAAAGATTTTTACTTATAGGGAAATGTCATCGAAAAAATTGTTGGGCGATCTTGCAACGAATCTCCTTAACAAAGGACCAAAACAAAAATTTTAATTTGTACCCAATCCCCTCCGGCAACGGAAGCATGGAATACTCGGAAAAGATTCAGCAAAAATATAAACTAAACTATAGTGCCAAACCTATAGTCAAATATAAACTAAACTGTAGTCCCTCTAAAAGTAAAATAAAATATTTAAATGTCGACAAAGAATAAATTAAAATTTTATACATTAAATTTTATAAATGATAGGATAAATTAAATTTTTAATATCAATTTTTGGAGATTAGTCGTGTTCTAATGTTTACACAAAAGATTTTTACTTATAGGGGACTATCATCGAAAAAAATTGCTGCATGACTTTTGCAAAATCTCCTTAACAAAGAATCAAAACTACAGTTTTTAATTTGTACCCAATCCCCTTCGGAAATAGAAGAGAGAATACTCGGAAAGATTCAGCACAAAATTCAAAAGAAAATGATTCCAAAATCGAGTAAACGTTCCCTGCTAAAGAAATATATATATATTTCTTGAAAGTCTTTCTTCAGTCTTGCTTATATTAAATACATATTATCATATAATACATTGATACATATAATATCATATAATACATAATTTTTTGAGTACATATTTCTGATTCATTGTAATTCTATAATTGAAATTTTATGTTAAAGCAACGTATCATCTTGAATTATCAAATATAAAATACACTATAGTCCCTCTAAAAGTAAAATAAAATATCTAAATATTGACAAAGAATAAACTAAAATTTTTATAAATTATAAGATAAATTAAATTTTTAATATCAATTTTTGGAGATTAATCGTGTTCTAGTGATTACACGAAAGATTTTTTTTTAAAGGGGACAGTCATCAAAAATTTCAATAAAATTGCTGCATGACTGTTGCAACGAATCTCCATTTTTTATTTGTGCCCAGTCCCTCATCGGAAACAAAAGCAGGGAATACTCGGAAAAGATTCAGCACAAAATTCAAAAGTAAATGATTCCAAAATCGAGTAAACGTTCCCTGCTAAAGAAATATATATATATATATTTCTTGAAAGATTTCCTTGTTTTTGGTATAAAAATGACGGATTTTGGTAAGAAAAAAAAAAAACAAGAAAAACAAACAAAAATAAAAAAAACAAGTAAAAACAGCGAATTGAAAAGGGATTTTGTTTTTCTTTTTTTTCCCTTTCGAACATAATGGACAATTCATTCGGCTCTCTTTCGTCCGAATCAGGGGAAAAAAAGTAGGGAATAAAAAAAAAAAGCCGCTGTTAGAATTGCTGTTCGGCTAACACTAATGGTTTTTATATAGAGCTCAAAATTCTATCCGAAAGTGTAATTCGCTCGATTTTCAGGTGTAACACCTTTTGCTGTAAATGGTTTTAAATGTGTTGCTTGCTCCGCTGCTCGAACGTAACTACTTTCAAACTATTTGTAACAACCATGTTTCAGTTTTTGATACATGATGTATTTGGCTGTCCTTTGGAAATGTATAGATCTTCGTCTTTTTATGATAATATAAACTGCTTTTTAAGTACTATTAATGTATAGATCTTTCGTATCGTATTTAAAAATAATTTTTTTTTCTTTTTTTTTTATTGTTATGGTTTTCCTTATGGTTTAAGATATACAAGTACTAAACAGAACTAATCAATAACATTTTTAAGTAATTTAATTATTATTAACTATATATTGTTCAGGGGCCTAATGACAGAATGCTCTGGCTCTCCATGTCCCAGTCTTCAGGTTCGAGTCCCGGTGGTGCCATGAATGTTTGTAGTTGTGGTTAATACATTTTAAAGCGCAATTTTCGGAATAATATGGGCGTAGGGCTGACATTCCTACCACGGAAAAAATAGCAGAGTGACTAGCTCTCTGGCTCACAGTACCCCGGCATCGAGTTCGAGTCCAGGCGGTGCCATGGGCGTTCCTAGTGGGTCGGAATCCCCTTTAAATCGTAAGTTACGGTCTAAGACCACAGAGTGTTGGGCGTAAGGCTGACAATACTACCCAGCAAAAAGAAAACATCTACTGCATCGAAATCTGCCAGTAGGCAGACGGACTTGGCCCGCTATGGGGCTGTTGCGCCATTGATGAGGATAATATATTGTTCAAGTGAATTAAATGAGCGACTTGTGGCTCAGTGGCAAGGTGCACCTCTGGTGAGTATTAGGTTGAGGTTCAATCCGTTTGTGACTTAGTTGTTGTAGTTTCTATCAAGTGTGATATGAAACTTGAACAACTAGACAATGACACCTCATTGTCTAATGAGACCCCATGAATTCGTGTGGACTCATGGTTGAAGAAGGGAAAGGGGCAGCTTCTGTTGTGATGGAACACCCATTGGTAAAAGTCCGACTTGGCTTCCGTGATGCTCTACAGTCAGATGAGACCAGAACCTACGGCTTAAAGTGGATTCCGAATCACTACAAACATCCATGGCACCCCAGACTCGAACCCGAAATCTGAGGCACCATGCGCTAGACACTCGGCTATTCAAGCCCCATGGCTTAGTTGATACTGTTTCAAGACTCGATAGCGTTTGTGATGTTCAGCCTCCTGCCTCCTTAGTCGGACTACCTGTTGGGAATTTCCCGGATATTACCCCATACGATAGGCAAATGTGCGGAACGGAGAAAGGCACTGCCCTTTTCTTCAGCAACAATTAGCCGAGTCTGACTTCTACTTATGGATGCTATATCACAGCAGAAGCTGTCCCCTTTCCTCCATCCTTATTAGATGTCCGTCCCATTAGATTAGATGTTCAGCTCCAGGACACTGATGATTAATAACAACAGTAACATGAATTAAATTGAATATTTTCAATTCCGGATTGAAATTTTCGTATAATTTAAATAATTTCATTTATATATAATTTTCAAGCTTTCAGCTTTTTATTAAAGACCTTCTATAATTTTCTGAGAATTGGTATTTAACGTAGAGTACAGAATAAATTTTTTTTTTATTACATAAATCTAGGACTAATATATTCCAATGCAGATTTTTTTTTCCATAAATTCCAATAGAAAATTCATTTTCAGATATATTGATTGTAATAGAGTAATTATGGAAGATATCCATTTATTTGATGATATTCTTGTTTTCGAACGGTAGGAACTTTAATCAGATGTCATTTGCTTCAAGAAAGGCAGATTCAACTTAACAAAGGTACATTAGAATGTAATATCGAAATTTACCAAAGGTAGATTTAACAACAAAGTGTACATTAGAATGTATTATGTGAAATAGAAATACCAAAGATAGATTCAACTTAACAAAGGTACATTAGAATATTTTATGAAAATTAAAAAAAAAAAAATAACAAAGGTAGATTTAAGTTAACAAAGTGTACATTAGAATGTATTATGTGAAATAGAAATACCAAAGATAGATTCAACTTAACAAAGGTTCATTAGAATATTTTATGAAAATTAGAAATACCAAAGGTAGATTTAACTTAATAAAGTGTACATTAGAATGTATTATGTGAAATAGAAATACCATAGGCAAATTCAACTTAACAAAGGTACATTAGAATATTTTATGAAAATTAGAAATACCAAAGGTAGATTTAACTTAACAAAGTGTACATTAGAAGGTATTATGTGAAATAGAAATACCAAAGATAGATTCAACTTAACAAAGGTACATTAGAATGTAATATGGAAATTAGAAACACCCATTTTATATTATTGTTCATATTCTTATTATTTTCAAATTTTCATTTTGACCTGATGTCATTTTTCCCAAGAAAGGTATATTCAGCTTTAACCAGATGCATTGGTATGTATTATAGAAAATTAGAAACAGTATTTTCATTATGATTGCTTATATTGCTGTTATTGTCAAATGCCCGACACTTTCACTATATGCCATTCGCTACAAGAAAGGCAGATTCAACTTAACAAAAATACATACACAATTTTTTTTTAAGTGAGTAGAGTACGGGAACGACATTAAATGTTGTCACATTTTAATCAAATAAACAATTTTTAATTCTTATTTGGTAATGAATAAATAGCTTTAAAAAAAATCACATGTCCAAAATCCACTCCTTAAAAATTGCACTATATGTAACTGAGAATATTCGCTACCCGAATTTTTTTTTAAAAAGTGAATATAGCGGAGAGGTAACGGACATCTTTTTGCTTAAATGCTGTCACACTGCGAAATAAAAAATAATAATTTAAATTTTTTTTTTTTTTTTTTTTTAGTAATCAAAAAAATATCTCAATACTACTGTGACCAAAATTAAAACCAATTTTCAATTTAAAATTCCCGGGGCTTATGGAATTTCAATTTTTTTTTTTTTTTAAGTTGCTGGCACTATCCATGGCATCTGCGTGAAATTTGAAGTCAAAATATTCATTAGTGTTTGAGCTACGCTTGACTTTGTGAGACGCTAAAACTGCTTCCGGCGATTTTTGAGATGTCTGAATTAGTTGAGCAAAGAACTTGCATTCAATTTTGTTTGCGGAAACGTATAGAATGTTGCAGAAGACATTCGGTGAGCATTCTATAAAAGAAAGAAATGTTTACAAGGGATATAAACAGTTCAAAGAAGGCAGAGAACGCGTTGAAGACGAAGAGCCCTCTGGCCGACCATCCACATCAATCGACGAAGCTCACGTCCAAAAATTAAAGATTTGGTGCATGCAAACCGTCGATTTACAATTACAGACCTTGCTAGTGATGTTGGAATTTCAAAAGGAACTCAATTCCATTTTGGGCCTCAAACGCGTACCTATTGGTGCCGAAAACACTGAATGCGCCAGCTCACACTCCATTGATTCTTCGTGACTTTTTCACAAAAATGAAACCCATATCGTTCCACAGCCACCGTATTCACACCGTGTGACATCTAGCTATTCCTAAACTCAAAAGACCATTTCGGGGACACCGTTTTTAGTCGATTCAACGTGAATCGCCGCGTGCTTTGAAGGCCATCGCTGCCGATGACTTTTTAGCATGTATTGAGGATTAGAAAAACGTTCGCATAAGTGCGTTGTGTCCGGAGGGGATTACTTTGAAGACGATGAAATAAATGTGGAAGGATAAATAAAGTTTTTTAAAAAAAAAATTGGTCTTACTTTTGGGGCACCGTAGTATGCGGCCCTGAACCAGAGAACTGTGAATATTCGTTTCCCGGGTCATCTTTTTATAACAATTGAATATAGCGATACCATTCTTTGCTTATATTCTGCCACATTTTGTATTAAAAAAACTAGTTTTAGCTCTTATTTGTTAATAAATAAAAAGTTGTGAATCAATCACATTTCTAAAATCCACTGCTTATAAAGGGCAATATATGCGGCTCTCAACCAAAAACCTGTGAATATTCGCTTCCCAGATGTTTAAAAAAAAACAATCAAATGACATTTTAGGCCTTAAATGCTGTCATATATAAAAGATAAGCAAATTTCTCCAAACAAATCTCACAAATAAAATCCTTAAACCTCTCCCCGCCCCTTTACAAAACCAGAGCTCCACTTACCGCTACATACAAATGTCGTTGTTCTGCATATACCGTGTTCCTCAGTAATTATACATATCCCAACCGCAAACCACCGCACGTACCAGTCGACGAAACTCTTGGTCGGCTTTTTAAATATTGAAGAAATAAAAATGATTGTGTTATAAATATTCATAACAGGTTGCTGCCTAAGAACCCTGCACGACAAGCCTGGACGTGCAGCAGCAGCAGCGAGCCAGAGGCAGACACGCCTGCATTAAATATGATGGCCGTTTCAGGTGATGTTTTTACAATATTCAGTTGGCATCTACAATGTTTGTAAGTTTTGAGAAACGCTGCCTAGGTTTCCTGTATTGATTAAGGTCCGGGATGGGATTCGGGAAGGAATACGCAAATTTATGGATTGGTGTCGGAATTTCTTTTTATTTATGGTAAATCTCTTTTGTGAAGAATGAAGCATTTTATAGCTTTTTGTGTGTGTGTGTGTGTGTGTGTGTGTGTGTGTGTGTGTGAATAGCGTGGAATTTTTACTATGTGCTTAGAAAAAAATTAGCGTCTCAGTTTTTTTTTTCAATATAAGGGAGTTAAAAGAGAATTAAAATACAATGAATTTTATTAAAAACTGTTCGATAAATTTTCCAATGTTTTTGTTATGCAGCTGGCAGTACATTTAATCTTTATGCCATAAGCAAGGTTTGCACCGATGTTACACCTTTAGCACTATCCAGGGGGCATGAGTAGCTTGAAATTTTCCAATGTATTATGAAGAAATAAATTTTATTTAAAACTTCATGATAAATTTTCCAATGTTGTTGCTCTGCAGCTGGTAAATACAGAAACAGTTAATGCCATAAGCAAAGGACAGCACCGCTGTTACGCCTTTAACTATCAGAGGGCACGAGTAGCTTGAAATTTTCCAATGTATTTTGAAGAAATAAATTTTATTTAAAACTTCATGATAAATTTTCAATGTTGTTGCTCTGCAGCTGGTAAATACAGAAACAGTTCATCTTATTAAGCAAAGGACAGCACCGCTGTTACGCCTTTAGCACTATCCAGGGGGCACGTTTGAAATTTTCCAATGTATTATAAAGAAAATATACTTTATTAAAATTTATTATAATTAAAATATATATTAATAAAATGACAAATAAAATCCGTAGTTTAATTCGTAGTTTTGGATTTTTGCTATTTTAGGGTATGCAGCTACATGCAGGAGGCATTAAGTTGGAATCCTCTGGGGGTGTTTGGTTGCATTTAATTCTCACAGAAACAAGTGGAAATGATTAACTGAGACGCGAAGATGCAGGAATACGAAGAGACTCATTGAAAATTGTATCAACATGTGTAAATATTTCTCATCGCTGATTGATTGCAGCTTTCTCCCTACAGTAACCAATGTAGGAAAGCTATCTTTAAAAGTCGACCAGTTGGCATCGTCCAAATAGATTCCCATTATCATCCATCTGTATTATAAATGAAATAGGACGTTAAGCGAACAGCTTTTCAACAATATATATATGTAGGATTTGTTTGTGTGGTAATCAGCAGGCGGCGACACATCACGGTTGCTTGTCTTTGACAGAGCCTGTTTACAATGTGGGGAGTATTCAACTTTGAACTCTGACCCCACGAGAAGGGGACAGATCCCTGTAGATGAAGAAAGAAGAGAAAGAACGCTGGCGGGCAACGAGAGAGGAGCGAGATTGGGGCAGGCTGCGTCAAGCAGTGAGAGAATATGTTTAGCACTTAATTAACTAATGTAAATATCATTGTAAAATAGCGTGTAATTAAATGGCTTTATTTAAAGTAACATCGCATTACTTCATTGTGTCTGTCAAATCCCCAGACACCCACTGCAAAAGTCCAGCCATTGTTAGACTGGTAGAGAAGTCTACAAAAATTGGGGACTCGACCGGGATGAATCTATTGGAAGCGGTTGAAGTCTACATATATATACATATTATATACATACATATATATATATATATATATATATATCTACGCTAAAATCTAAGGGGAACTATTGCTGAAACTCGAGCAACGGGCGTACCGGTTACGGAGTTCCTAGGTGGTTTTAAGAACCACAATACCTCCCATCTTAATTTAGTTTAAACATTAGCACAAAATGGGGTTGCTTAAAATTAATGAATATAAATAAAAAAAGATAAACATAGGAGTTAAAAGTTAAGAAAAACACCTCCTGCTTGAGAACAATTAAAGCAGGAGATCGAAAAAGCTAAAGCTATCGGTACAATTAGGAGTCCGTTGACAATGCCCAAAAATAAAAGGTTAAAGTTAAACAAAGTTTAATACGAAATAAAATAAAAATAAAGAAATTTTAAGATTAAGTAAAAAAAAAAATATAAAAAATGGTGCGACATACAAGTTGCAAGTAACTTGTTTGCATGTCTATGTCTGAAATGTCTGAAACTCGACATAGGTGTATATGGCAGGAAGGGCACCATAAATATGTAGTCATTCAAACGTCAAATAACGCCAGATTTAATCCATAGCCTATTTTGTAGTCTTATAGTACACTATTCAATTGCATACAGGAAGGTTTTAGTTGGAATCCGCTGGGGTTGTTCGGTTACAATCATTTCTCTCAGAAACAGGTTTAAATGGCGAGGGTCCTAGACGTGGAGACGCTAGAATACAAAAAGACTCTGTAAAATTGTATCAGCATGCGTAAGTATTTCTCATCTCTGATTGGTTGCAGCTTTCTCCCATACAGTATGCAAAGGTAGGACAGCTACGAATATCTTTAAAAGTCGATCAGACAGCTTCGGTTAAATAGATATAGATTCCCATTATCATCCATCAGTATTATAAATGAAATAAGACGATTTTTTCAACATGGTTACAGTAAAATGTGAATCAAAATACACTCATGTCCATAAATTTTGATAAAAGTTTCAAAGAAAGAAACAAAAGCAAAAACAAATTTTTATTTAAATTTAAGAAAGTAAAGTCTATTTATTAAACAAAAAGGTAAAGAGCATTTAAAAAAGATGTCCGTTATCCCGCCGTTAATAAAATTCAATTTTTAAATCTAAAAAAAATCATAAAAGAACCTATTTACAAAAACAGTTAACATGGTTAGTATGATGGTTAATATGGAGTGTCTCCGTATATGCAATACAGGCCTTTTAACGCCTGGGCATGATTGAGTATCAAATTTTAATCTGATCTTGGGAATTAATAATAATTTTTTAAATTAAAAATATGACAGGTGGGAGGGGGTGTGACGGGTTATATTCAATTTAAAAAAGCATATCCCACACATGTTCTAAATATTCAAGTCCGGTGAGTATGCTGGCCAATCCATACGGGTGATATCCTCCAATTGAATGGCATTCGTCTGTGATTGTTTTCACAACGGACGTTGTCATCCATAAACAGAATAATAATTTTTAAAAACGTTAAAAATTTTACCTCTTGCACAGCGTCAGGACGTACTATCCGCGCCATCTGGTGGTCCGCCGTTATATTCAAGATGTTAAATAATTTACAGGTGAAATTTTTATTTTATTCACAGTTTGTGTGATTCAGAATTATTCTTAATTTATATTACTGAGTGCACATTAAATTTTATTTAAACTTTTCAAATAAATTTTCTACTGTTTTCTGAAGAATATACTTTATTTAAATTTAAGAAAGAGAGTTAATAATAATTTTTTTAAATTAAAATATGACAGCATTTAAGCAAAGAATGTCCGTTATCCCGCCATTATATTCAATTAAAAAAAAAAAATCAGGGAAGCAAAACTTCACAGTTTTTTGGTTGAGTGTCGCGTATATTGCACCTTTAAGGAATGGATTTTAGTTATGTGATTGTTTTACAACTTTTATTTATTACCAAAAGAGAGTTAATAATAATTTTTAAAATTAAAAATATGACAGCATTTAAGCAAAGAATGTCCGTTATCCGCCGTTATATATTCAATTAAAAAAAAATCAGGGAAGCAAATATTCACAGTTTTTGGTTGAGTGTCGCGTATATTGCACCTTTTAAAGGAATGGATTTTAGTTATGTGATTGTTTTACAACTTTTTATTTATTACCAAAAAAGAGTTAATAATAATTTTTTTAAAATTAAAAATATGACAGCATTTAAGCAAAGAATGTCCGTTATCCCGCCGTTATATTCAATTAAAAAAAAAAAAAATCAGGGAAGCAAATATTCACAGTTTTTTGGTTGAGTGTCGCGTATATTGCACCTTTTAAGGAATGGATTTTAATTATGTGATTGATTTACAACTTTTTATTTATTACCAAAAGAGAGTTAATAATAATTTTTTTAAATTAAAAATATGACAGCATTTAAGCAAATAATGCATGTTAAGAGTCGCTAAATTCACTTTAAAAAAAAAAAAATCCATGAAACGAATATTCATTTTTTTGGTAGAGGGGCTCATAGACCGCACTTTTTAAGGAGTGGATTTTAAGAATATGATTTATTTAGAGATATTTATTTATTACCGAAAAAGAGTTAAAACTTTTTTTCATATAAAATGTGACTGCATTTAAACAAAAGAAACTTACCTGCTATACCACTTAAAAAAAAAATCCGGGAAACTAATACTCACAGATTTTTGGTTAAGGGTCGGATATACTGCACTTTTTAGGAGTGGATTTTAGATAAGTGATTTATTTAAAAGTTATTTACTCATTACCGAATAAAAGTTAACACAAGTTGTTGTTTTTAATTCAAAATGGGACACCATTTAAGTAAAGAATGTTCGTTACAGCGGCGATGTATTCATTTTTCTTTTAAAAGTCAGGAAAACGAGTGTTTTGTTGACGGCCACATATACAGTACTTTTTTAAGAAGTGGATTTTTAGGTAATTTATTTAGATCTATTAAATTATTACCAAATAAGAGTTAAAACTACTTTTTACAAAATGTGAGCATTTAAGCAAAAACTACTTAAAAAAAAATCCGGTAAACGAATATTCACAGATTTTTGGTAATGGGCCGCATATACTGCACTTTTTAAAGTTGATTTTTAGGTAATTTATTTAGATCTATTAAATTACCAAATAAGAGTTAAAACTACTTTTTATACAAAATGCGACAGCATTTTAGCAAAAGAATGTCAGTTAATTTACCCGCTATACTACTTAAAAAAAAAAAAAAATCCGGTAAACGAATATTCACAGATTTTTGGTAATGGGCCGCATATACTGCACTTTTTAAGAAGTTGATTTTTGGAATATAGAGCTATTATTTATTAGCTATTTTATTTATTTTAAGCAAAAATGAATTTAAACCAGTTTTTTTTGGTAATTCAAAATGGGACAGCATTTAAAAAAAAAATATGTGACAGCATTTAAAACACGTTACCAAAAACGTCCGTTATGAAATTTAAGTTGTTTTTATTACGGAATAAGTTGGGTTTATATATGCGTTTATTTAAAAATATAGCATAATTTAAGCCGTATTAAAAATATGACAGCATTTAAACCGAAATTTACGTTCAGGAATAGCTATACTCATTTTTTTTAGTTTTTTAGTTCCAGTTTTAGAAGCCGCTATTCTCAGTTTCTTTTGATTCCTACCGCGTACACTTATAACTTTTTGTGACTCACTGTTTTTTTCAGTAAAAATAGAGGCTATTTCAGCTTATTTCTTTATTTCCTACCCAATAAGAGTTAAAACTAATTTTTTATCTCAAATTATAACAACATTGAAGCTAAAAATGCAATGTCCTCCGCTCTAATACTTACTTTTTAGTTCGTATGCTCACAGCTTTTGGCTGCGTATATTCTCACTGTTTTCTCAGTAAATATAGCGGATTTTGTTATGAGATTTATTTGAAGCTATTTATTTAGTTTCTACCTCATAAGAGTTAAAATAATTCATTTTTTTACTATTTCAAAAATACTCTATTTCTATACTGAAATTAAAAATGCACTATTCTAAATACTTTCTGAATACTCACTATTTCTAAAATACTCACTATCACGGCTATTTTGTTGAGACCCGCATATACTCGCTGCTTTTTCAGTAAATACAGCAGATTTCCGATCTGAGATTCATTTAGAGCTATTTATTTAATTTCTACCTTATAAGAGTTAAAATAATTTGGCTTTTTATATTACAAAATGTAATAATACTGAATTTAAAATCACTGCCATTCTCCAGAATACTCACTTTCTTTTAGTTCCAAACTGCGTATACTCACAGCTATTTCGTTAAAGCCGCATATACTCACTGTGTATTTAGTAAGTATAACAGAGATTATTTATGAGACTTATTTGGTGCTGTTCATTTAGTTTCTACCTTATAAGAGTTAAAATAATTTATTTTTTATTTCATTGTTTATTATTTATTTTATTATTATAATTTTTTTTATTGCATAGGTATTAAGAATTGCATGAATTCCTTGGATGCTAGTAAAATTATTTTGCTCCTTAAATATAAAGAAACTATGGGGCCTCTAGCACCTTGGCGCTCGGTACCACAGCGTTCGGATGCCATGAATGTCTGTAATGGTTCGGAATCCACTTTAAACAGTAGGTCCCGGTCTAATAGGATCGTAGAGCGTTGTGGGGTAGTGTTCCCCGCGTCCGTA
Organism: Caerostris extrusa; assembly: GCA_021605095.1. Lineage (NCBI taxonomy): Eukaryota > Metazoa > Arthropoda > Arachnida > Araneae > Araneidae > Caerostris > Caerostris extrusa. The sequence continues at coordinate 27,033 of BPLR01013797.1, read as the reverse complement.
GCATATCTTCAAGCTACACGTGCCCCCTGGATGTGCTAAATGAGTAACAACGGTGTTATAGCCCTTGCTTATGGTATAAAGATTAACTGTCTCTGTATTGTCAGCTGCATCAGAACAATAATATAAAAAAATTACGCCTACATCAATATATTTTTAAGCTTTTGCTATATTTTAACAATTCCTCTAGTTGATCATCACTAACATTTAATAGTTAATATTAAAGTGAATTATTTGGTGTATTTTCTACAATTACATAGAGCCGGATTCGTGGAGCACTGGCAACGTGCGCCGCTGGTTAGCATTAGACCAGAAATTCAATCCTCTGGCGGCTTTGTTTCAGAAAATGCGGAACCTCGATGGCGTTTGCGCTGTTCAGCATCTTGCCTCGTGAGTCGGACTACCTGGTGAGAATTTTCCTGGTTTTTCTCTCATACGATACTCAAATGCGGGTAATTCCCCTAAATGTCCTTCTGGAAGGCACGGCCCTCCACCTTCAGCGACACGGAGCCAAGTCAGATTTCTACCCACGGGTGCTCCATCACAACAAAATTTGCCTCTTTCCCTTCATCCATGAATAATCTACTCATGGAATTAACGCCCCGCACTGTAGGTCACTGAGGGTGGTTATACACAACAAAGAATTATATAGAAGATAGTCCTCTTAAAATGAATTTATGTTTTCGAATTACATGAAGTTTACCATACTGTACATGAAATCTTGTTTCCTTTTGTATTTTGCATAGGTCAATCTTTATAAATTGCTTTTCGTGTTTAGGATAATGATAAAGGAAAATGAACTTTGATAAAACATAAATTGGATTTCACCCTCAATTATCACTTCACATCCATCTACTTTGATGCACCAATACAACTTTTCACTCAGTTTCCAAAGATAATATTCAAAATAGTCCTTCTGTAGGTAAAATCAGACATCAAAGAAATCTGAATATCAGACATCAAAGAAATATTTGAAGATCTATTCCAACACTCCTTAGAATGTCACGCTGGAGGAAATGAAATTTGCTTTGCAGAATTTGGATTTTTTTTTACAGTGATTTTAGATGCAATTTCTTTGGGTAGACAGCCGTATAATAAAACATGTCTAAAAACTTGTCTTTATTTACCAAAGTGAGAAAAAGGCTTTCCAACAAAACAAATTCTTAAATAAATCTTTTTATTTCATTGTTTACATGTAAAATTAGAATCTTAAAAGTAAAGTTTCGATACAAAACAATTCTTAGATGCAGTGAAATTTGATGGTCAAAAATTGGCGTTACTTAAATGTCAGCATTTTTTTTTTTTTTTTTTTTTTTTTGCCTTTTGAAGCATGTGTCATTTAGATGATAATAATGTGGTATTTAGGTGATATTTTTAATATTTATAGTAATAGTTTTCGAGTTTAGTAGAGTCATTATTTTTAATAATATATGTTCTTAATAATTTAACATAATATTAAATTTTCTACATTATCATAATAATGCAACGTAATCATTAATAATAATATATGCTCTTAATAATTTAACATAATATTAAATAATAAAAATATAGGAGAATAGTTCTCGAGATTTATATTTTTTAAACTTAAAATCAATATACTTTATTATTTATACTTTTTTTCACTATACTTTACTTAAAATCAATAATATAATTTCTTTATAAGCTAATGAGCAAGGTATAATACTTTAACAGACCTTCTTTATGTCACTAATGATGTAGAACTATTAATATTAATAATTAATATATGTTCTAAATAATTTAACGTAATATTAAATATTCTACATTATTAATAATAATGTAGGGTAATAATTTTTTGAGTTTTTATTTTTAAAGTTAAAATCAATATACTTCAGTATTTGTACTTTTTTCAATGATATAATTTATAATGTATAATAATAATAAATAAATTTTTAATAAATAAACAAAACTATATGAAATTTTTAATTATTTTCTGTGCTTGAAGTAGCCTTTAAGTGACTAATTATGTAGAACCATTATTATTGATAATATATGCTCTTAATAATTTAGAACAATTTTAAATATTCTACATTATTAATAACAATTTAGGGTAATAGTTTTCGAGCTTTTTATTTTTAAACTTAAAATCAATATACTTTATTATTTATACTGTAACGTCTCGGCTTATACTAGACCTGTAGCGCCTTCAAGAAGAGGGCCACATTGAGGATCATGGGAACATTTTAATTTTTATTTACAAGCACTACATATATACAAATACAGAACTCTGGACTATTATAATTTACTATTTAAAAAAAAAATTAAAATTAAAGATTTAAATTTAATTCACAAATGCCCGATTAAATCACAAGTACAGTTCACTCCAAGTCAGAGATATTTCAGTGTTCTCGAGTCTACGTCGAATTTAAAAATACCTGATCTGCGGCAGATCTTAATTATCACATGATGTGATACACGAAACCACAAGAAGTTCACTTTGAAAACAGGCGGAAAACTCTGGCCTATTCAATCACTTCAGGAAAAAAAAAAAAAATACAACACTTCTAGTCGTCTAGTCGCAGAATTATCTCTGTTCTTCATCAAAAACCTCTTTTTAAGACAATCCGTCAAGAAGGGAGTGTCAACTTCCCTCCCTTCTCTTTGCAGTAGACATTTCTCAGCGCGTGGTTTCCCATCACGATGGAACAATTCATGGTATAGTTCATATTCAATCTGTAATTGTTTCAACCTGTTAAGGTCGCACTCACATTCACTAATTTTCTGAGTGTCATTATACATGATACCGAATATCTGCTATCAGATTTGACTGGCAAGTTATTCTCATTAGTACGAAACACTAATTGCATGTAATATAACTACAAATAATACTGCTTGCCTGTTTTCAAATTTGAGTGGCGGGTTGTTATTATATACTTGTCAAATAACATATATTAATGTATGTTAATTTATATATTAAATATTTTTTTCCTGCGAATGAAATGCCAACATTCTTCTCGAGAAAAAAATTGCTTCAATACTTTTGTTCAATGAACTTTTTACTTAAAATAAATATTATAATTTCTTTATAATCTTCTCCTATTTTATTGGTAAGAATGTAGTACATTTAACAGACAGCTTAATAAGAAAAAAAGTACAAAGTAAGTACAAAATTGTTATGACTTTGTCTTTGATTGGATGAGCAGGTTATGCAGTATATTTCCCACAGAAACCAATAATAAGGTATAGAAATTCTTTACAAAAATACATTATCATTATCCCTTAATATGTCAACAAAATTAACCATAAAGAATTGAAAAGACTTGCCATTAGATCAACGTCTTCCGAGCATGACAAATTGGTACTTAAACAAAAATAACACCAAATTACTCGCTTCGCTGGACCGGTTTAGGCCAAGTAATAACGAGTAATTCAGTAATTGGTTGATGAATCTATTGTTGAGAAGTGTAGAGGACGTTTTGTGTGCTAGTGAGCTCTTAAATTGATTGACAGGGCTCTAAAGTAGGAAGACTTAACTGTGATGCGTTTATTGGAAAATTAATCGTATTCAATTTGTATTAATGTCAGCTACAAATGTGTTATATAAATAACATTGTTTTTTAAAAAATTCTTCTTTATAGACTATTAACAAAGGATTTGGTATCTAACATAAAGATTAACGTAAAAATTCACATAATAAAATATAATAATTCAATAAAAATTCACATAATAAAATTAATAATGCAATAAAAATAATTCAATAAAAATTTATATAATAAAATTAATAATACCATAAAAATTATATAAAAATAATTCAATGAAAATTTCCATAAAAATAATTCAATAAAAATTTCCATAAAAATAATTCAATAAAATTTCCATAAAAATAATTCATTAAAAATTCCATAAAAATAATTCATTAAAAATTCAATAAAAATAATTCAGTAAAATTAAAAAAATAATAATAATTCAATAAAATTAATTCTGTAAAAATTCAAAAAAAATAATTCATTAAAATTACATAAAAAATAATTCAATAAAAATTTCATAAAAATAATTCAATAAATTTCAATAAAAATTCAATAAAAATAATTCATTAAAAATTCAATAAAAATAATTCAATAAAAATAATTCATTAAAAATTCAATAAAAATAATTCAGTAAAAATTAACATAATAAAATTTCAGCGTAATAGAATTGAGATTTATATGTAACATGTAAACTGTTCTGTTATCTGTTACCATACAAAAATTAACACTTTTAAAATCAGTATGTGATTTATAATATATATAATAAATAAATTTTTAATAAATAAGCAAAACTATACAAAATTTTTGATTATTCTGTTTGCTTTACGTTACTAATGATGTAGAGCCATTATTAATAATAATATATGTTTTTAATAATTCAATATAAAATTAAATGCTCTACATTATTAATAATAATGTGGGGTAATAGTTTTCGAGCTTTTTATTTTTAAGCCCCTTTCTTGACCAGAGGGCACCATGGTGATTAACAATTAATTGGTAATAATTACGGATTATGATTATGGTTATATATTAAGGTATAATCATTAGATTATGATTATGATTATAATCAAAGTGTAATCATTAGGTTATGATTAGTATTAAGATTATAATTAAGTTATACTCATTAGATTAGAACTAGGATTAAGATGATAATTAAGATATAATCATTGGATTATGATAATGATTATAATTAATGAGTATGTTTATCAATAAAATTATTATTATAAATAATTAAGGAATATGCTCAACTATTTTAAATTATTAATTTCACTGCATCAAAGAAAGTAAAACGTTTTTTTTTAATTTTTTATTTTTTTTATTTATTATTATTATTATTTTTTTTTTTTTTTTTAATTTTTATTGTCTTCAGAAATTTAGTAAATTCAACTTTACCCAGAATTTATCTGCTTTATTTATATTCCGTATTTTTTACCAAACATCCACAAGGATAACTGGACGTAGTTGTAATTTACTCTTCTCCTACTCTAGCCCAATGCACCTAGCGAGCTATATAAGAAGAAAAAGAAATATCATTATTTTTTATCATTATGATTATGAAAAATCATTACTATTATTATTATTTTCAGCGATTTCTTTTAAATCTAGTGTTGTGCATTTTATTGTTCGTGATAAGTTATAAATAGCATTAATTGTATATGAGATTGTAAATATTGGGGCCTGATGGCCGAGTGATTTAAACTTGTTTCGGGCACGAGTCTCGACGGTACCACGGATGTTTATAGTGGCTTGGAATCCGTCTTAAACCGTAGGTCCCAGTCTAACATTACTGTAGCGCTCGGCGTAGGGCGGACAACGCTACCCAGTAAAAAGAAAAAGCATCTCCTATCTCAAAATCTGCCAGTAGGCAGCTGGCCTTGGCCTACCATGGTCCCGTTGAACCAATGAAGAAAATTGTCAATATTAAAAATTTTTTGCTATCCATCACATTAAGTTATAATACAAATATATATATATATATATATATATTGCACCTTTTTAATGAAAAAGTTGATATATCTTCTACTTTACAATGTATTTAATGCGTCTAGGAAAATAAACGAGATTGTCCAACACCTTCAGAGCACTACCAAAAGGAGCCAGAAGCCTTCACCTCATTGGAAAAAGGGGTCTGTGCATGAAAAACGGCTAAGGCCCCCTGATCTATACCTTCATTTACCGACAGTTTTTTCATCATTATCATAACAATTGGTTTGGTTTGTCGCTCTATGGTCATTTTTTTGCTTACTTTAGGTAAAATAGACCGGAATACGTCTAGACAGTTTAACTTGGATTCCGAAACTCTAACAAAACATCCGTGCCACTGACAGCATTCGAATATTGAGCCTGTGGTAGCAATGGCCAGAGCAGAGTGTTTAGAAGTGGCATAAACAGTTCGAAGAAGGCAGAGAACGCGTCGAAGACGAAGAGCTCTCTGGTCGACCATCCACCTCAACCGACGAAGCTCACTTCAAAGAATTAAAAGTGCTTGCAAACCGTCGCTTTTACAATTAGAGACCTTTCTGCTGATGTTGGAATTTCAGAAAGATCGGCCAACACTATTTTGGGCCTCAAAAGCGTCAAATTTCGATTGGTACCGAAAACACTGAATGCGCCAGCTCACACTGCATTGATTCTTCGTGACATTTTCGCCAAAAATGAATCACATACCGTTCCAAAACCACCGTATTCACACCATGCGACTTCTGGCTATTCCCTAAACAAAAAGACCACTCCGGGGACGTGAATCGGCGTACGCTTTGAAGGCCATCCCTGCCGATAACCTTTTAGCATGCATTGAGGATTGGAAAAAAAGTTGGCATAAGTGCATTGTGTCCGGAGGAGATTACTTTGAAGGCGATGAAATAAATTTGGAAGAATAAATAAAGAGTAAAAATAATTGGTTTTACTTTTTTTGGATACAGTTTTATCATAACCATTGCATACTTCGCAGTATACCAATAAAAAATAAATATACCAGCATGAACCATTACTCGGATCCATAATAACCGGCTAATTTAATCCTTTTGTTTCCAATAGAAAGCATCATACCATCATAGAAAGCTTCTACCAACTCCTCCTTCTGCACGATTTCATTGTCCAACAAAAAAAATAAAAGCAAATATACAGCCAAAGAAAAAAAGCATAAGTCACAACTACCAGCTGAAACACCAGAAAATATATATATATATACATATATACAGTAAATAGTAGATCATTGTAGGAGAACAGGGCCTAAGCAAAGAACGTTACTTTGTGCATGAATCCAATAATACCAAAGAAAAAAGAAAAGGAAAGAAAAACCAGTAAATAATTTGGTTTTCTTTGAGTATGTAGTCACGATACCTGCAAGGTACGCGGCATAGTAATGAAGTCCTTAGAATGGTCGCGCCCATGGATACCAAAACTGGTTCCTCAGCTACCCTTGACCCTTGGGGTGGGCTGCGAGTGCTCAAAGACACGCTTCTTGCCCGTGGGTGGAGATGGATTAAGAGGAATGGGGGAAGGGTAGGGGGAGAGAAATGAGATGTACCATGATGTAGAACATTGATAAATGCACCGTGAATGTGGTGTGCGTTGTTGCAGCTCACCTGGTTGGGTGGTGCCGAGAAATTGTGTTTGCCTAAAGTTCTAGAAATCAGCAAAGTCAGTTGAGATTGAGCAATGCAGATATGAAATAAAAGAACTGCTACATTAAATCGAGGGGTGCATGACTATACTGGCCTTTGACTTGTAGGTTTTGAAGAGTTAGGGATTCAGGTTATCTAAAATAATCCAAATAGCACTGTTATTCATAAGTAAAACAACTTGCATCTTTTATCGACTTTCACGAAAAGTGATGAATGAAAGGTAAAACTGAAATCTCTAATCTCGAATGCGTAAAAAGTATAGTAATGGTTAGTTGTATATTATGGTTGGTTCACGACTACTGATCTTTGACTTGTAGGTTTTGAAGAGTAAGTGAATGAAGTTATCTAAAATAATCCAAATAGCACTGATATTCAAAATTAAGAAAACATTGCTTTACCGACTTTCAACGAAAAGTGATGAATTACGACTAACACAAACCTCTACTCTTGATCTCTCTAAACCTCTACTTTTGAAGTCAGATGGAATTTAAATTTTGGGTGATGGAATGAATAGATGGCAAATAATTTAAAGACATATACAAGGCGTTTCTATGTTCATATTACTACTACTACACCACACCATATAGCTGTGCCTAGGCTGAGTTGCCCCTTTACAGTTTGGGAATGATGTGTGTGGGAGAGAAGTCTGACTGGGATCCTTGGCACTCTTACAGTCATATGAGGCCGGGACCGATGGCTTAAAGTGGATTCCAAACCACTTCAAATATCCAAGACACCGCCGGGACTCAAACCCTCAACCTGTGGCACCGAACGCTAGCCACTCGGCCATCAGCCCCCGTTTAGCACACTGCAAAAATATTCCTTTTGAACTAAAGTCAGTAGGGGTAAGGCTGGAGGTGTTACATTCATTGATATGATTCAATTCAGCTAAACCACTTATTGTTGATATAAATTCATTTGCAGAGAACTAGGGCAATTACCATGTTATCCAACTTCCAAAGAAGAACACTGCAGCTGAGGATTGACGGTCTAGTCAGAAATCATATTGGACAACAGCACAGATCTCCATTAGAGTTATGCTTAAAAATCAACTTTTGAAATTTTGGTGGCTCATCCTTCTTGGTTCGGTTTGTCGCTCTACTATCATTATTTACACACTTTGGACTAATTAGACAGGGACCTACAGTTTAATGTGGATTCTGGACCGCTAACAAACATCGATGTCTTCGCCAGGATCGGAGCTTGTGGTATCGATAGTACAGGGAATATCGATAGTATAGGATAGCCAATTGACCATGAGGCCCCTCTATTTTGTTTTATGGCCCAATATGAGGTTTCCTTAAAAATTTCATGTTTAAAAAAAAAAAATTGTGGAGATCGGTGCCAAGCTTTAAAATTTTAAAAAAGAAATTTTGCAAAATTTGAATAAACTTCACTTCAAATAGGTAAGTACATAAATAAAAATTCGACTACTGGATATAGAGCAGTACTTTTCACTAAGATCTACTCGGAATCAACTTTCAGGTTGATACTGGAGTGTTGTGTCTAGACATCTCACATTTCCAGCCTGAGGCTGACACAAGTAAATCAGAGGGCAGTGCACCTGTCTAATATTTTCTTTTTTTTTGCCATATATGACTCTTCAATGATAGGCCTTCAGTTAAAAGGTCTCAAAAATATGACCTTATTTCTTTTCACGGTATTGGCAACACCCAACACAAAATACAAACAAATTTTTAATATGGAATAATTATACCGATCATCATCTGATTGAAAGCGTTACATAGAAGATGAGACACGATTGACCACATTTATTGTTATGACAATTAAAAATCGTCAATATATTACTTTCGCCAATCTCGATCATATTTTTTCTTTGAAAATATGTATAAAATTAAAATCAATTGAAAACAACAAGCTCGATGAAATCAGATTTACAAAGAAAAGCCAAAAGCTTTTAATGTGGTTTTTATATGGTCATTATTATTCAATTCTAAAATTGTTCATTCTCCCTATATATCTTGTTCAAATTTTCAATCGTTAATAAAATACTTTTTATTCATCCATTTCAAGTTCAAATGCATTTTTTTTTAAATTTACAGTGGATGATACTTGATGTGTATACAGTATTTTCAAATATTAATGCAGTAATTAAATTTTTATTAATTAACTTTAGTTGTTTTTAGATTTAAGTTGTATGTATCTACCAATAGATGGCGCCAGATGTAAGAGGAAAATTTCAACTTGGAAAAAGTAGGAATTGACTTTAATTTTTTTTTTTTTTATATATTACTTGCTTTTGTTTAACTTCTCTTTTCTTTGTCAATAATACTTACTTTTGCCATCTGTGAGTTGCCAACTTTAGAATCACTTTTGTTCGATTTGGAAAGGAAATCTTTGCAATACATTTCATTCATGAAATTGTTATTACCCCTATACATTCACTTCTATCGTTTCAAAAAAGACATCTTTTTGCATCTATTTTGTTCATAAGATTCTCTAGTCTTCGTTGATTCATAATTTTTTGTTTTTTGGTTTACTTTTTATTCATCCATTCAAGTTCAAATGTCTTTTTTTTTTTTAAACTTGTAGTGGATGACACTTATGTTACTACAGTTTTTCAAATATTAATTAATTAATTAAATTTAATTAATTAATTAAATTTTTAGATTTAAGTTGCACGTATCTAATAATAGATGGCGCCAGATATAAGAGGAAAATTTCAACTTCATTTGTAAAGGACTTTTCTGTAATATAGTGGGGGAAAAAAAAGTAGGAATTGAATTGAATTTGTTTTTATATAATACTTGTTTTTCTATCAATTTAATGAAATATTTTCAAAAGATAAGAAGAAACCAGAATTAAGTAGTGGTTAGAAATATAGTATGATAATTCGGTTGAACCATCAAGCCTTTTCTCTTGTCCATATTTAACAAGAGTAGGATTAGAAAAGAGAAACAAAAAAATGGTTGATTGGAAAAAAAAAATAAAGAAATTGTTCTTACTTAAGAAAATGAAAATAAGAAAGCAGATTATAAAAATTAATCTACTATAAATTATCAAAATTTTATTTTGCCCCTTATTTTATTAATTATTGTCCAAATTTATTCTGAAAATCAAACTTAAATACAATGTATCCTGTGAAGTAATGAATACGGTTCGCAAAAGATGATTTTTCTTTGAAATAAATGGTTACTTGGGAAAAAATGGAGAAATTGCTCTTACTTAAGAAATGGAGATAGCGTTCTAACTTGAAAAAATGTAGCAATTATTCTTACTTGAAACAAAATAAGAATATGGAAGCAAATTATGATAATTTATCTGAATAATAACTTATAATTCTTAATAACAAAGAACATCAAGATTTATAATTCTTACAAGGAACATAAAGATTTGTAATTCTTACAAAGAATATAAAGATTTGTAATTCTTACATAAAGATTTGTAATTCTTACAAAGAACATGATTCTTCTGTGAATTCTTTGAATGAATTCTTTGTGATTCTTAATGACAAAGAACGTAAAAATTTATAATTCTTAATAACAAAGAACATAAAGATTTATAATTCTTAATAACAAAGAACATAACGATTTGCAATTAATCATAACAAAAAACATAATAATTTATAATTTTTTAATACCAAAGAACATAAAGATTTGTAATTCTTAATAATAGAGAGTATAATAATTTATAATTCTTAATAACAAAGAACATAAAGATTTATAATTCTTAATAACAAAGAACATAACGATTTGCAATTAATCATAACAAAAAACATAATAATTTATAATTTTTAATACCAAAGAACATAAAGATTTGTAATTCTTAATAATAGAGAGTATAATAATTTATAATTCTTAGTAACAAAGAACATAAAAATTTATAATTCTTAATAACAAAGAACATAACGATTTGCAATTAATCATAACAAAAAACATAATAATTTATAATTTTTAATACCAAAGAACATAAAGATTTGTAATTCTTAATAATAGAGAGTGTAATAATTTATAATTCTTAGTAACAAAGAACATAAAAATTTATAATTCTTAATAACAAAGAACATAACGATTTGCAATTAATCATAACAAAAAACATAATAATTTATAATTTTTTAATACCAAAGAACATAAAGATTTGTAATTCTTAATAATAGAGAGTATAATAATTTATAATTCTTAATAACAAAGAACATAAAGATTTATAATTCTTAATAACAAAGAACATAACGATTTGCAATTAATCATAACAAAAACATAATAATTTATAATTTTTTAATACCAAAGAACATAAAGATTTGTAATTCTTAATAATAGAGAGTATAATAATTTATAATTCTTAGTAACAAAGAACATAAAAATTTATAATTCTTAATAACAAAGAACATAACGATTTGCAATTAATCATAAACAAAAAACATAATAATTTATAATTTTTTAATACCAAAGAACATAAAGATTTGTAATTCTTAATAATAGAGAGTATAATAATTTATAATTCTTAATAACAAAGAACATAAAGATTTATAATTCTTAATAACAAAGAACATAACGATTTGCAATTAATCATAACAAAAAACATAATAATTTATAATTTTTTAATACCAAAGAACATAAAGATTTGTAATTCTTAATAATAGAGAGTATAATAATTTATAATTCTTAGTAACAAAGAAACATAAAAATTTACAATTCTTAATAACAAAAAAATTTAATAATAATTCTAAATAACAAAGAAAATACAAAACTAGTCATTTTAGAAGCAATAATACGACGCTAATACATAAAATGCCATACATTGTATTCTATGTTTTTTTCAAAGATACCTTGAAATATTAAAGGGTACAAAAAATTGTAATGAATTATAATTTATGTGTCCATTTTCAATTCATTTAAGCAAACATATTTCCATTTTTTAATAACAAAACATATTTAAATGAATTCACAGAAAAATAAGAATTAATACAAAACAAAAATGGCAGTTAAAAAGCTTATTCTTTATTTTGTACTTTTAGCTCCTTTCTATTCATAATAATTAATTTAACTAATTTTAATATCTAACTTTACTTAAAATCAATTTAATTTAAAAGTATACAATAATAACGACAGCAAATTTGCAAGATTATCCTATCTATTTCGAATGACATAAAATTAAAATCAGTTGCCTGGCTGTCTAGCATTTTTTTTTCTACTTCCAGCCAGTTTGTCCATCCATAAAATATATTCCATATTACAAAAATAATAAATAACTAACTAAATAAAAACTCAATAGTACAGTAAAAACCTTAAAGCAATGACACGAGATGGTTCAAGATTAATGAATCAGACCGTATCAATTTTAAACTAATAGCAAAATTCAACTTAAACATTGTTTATAGATTTTATTCTACCAGATGACAACCTCATCAAATCACAGCTGAAAAGATAAAGCAGAATTGAAAGTTTTGTGGTAAGGTAGGTGGAAATCCTACCACGAAAGGTGCAGTCGAACCAGTTTACTTAACATTGTGTGTCTCAACTGTATGGTTCACTGCGTAACCAATAAGCTTTGGTAGAAAAAAAAAAAAAAAGTACAAAACGTGCTTCAAATTTGAAAAAAAAAAAATAAATAAATAAGAGTTTTTGTTGAACTTGATAGAGTGACTCATAATAACTTATCTGATTTGAGTGATCTTTTTTACAAACTAACCATGGTCGCCAGATTATTATTTTATTTATTTGTTTTTATGTCGCCACCTGTCGGTTTTTTTTATTATTATTTTTATCTTACTTCCTCATTGCTATTTTTTTTATTATTTATTTTTGAGTAAGAAATGTTAAAAGATTTACTCTTTATGCCAGGAAGAAAGAAAAAAATAAAATAACTGTTTTTATTTTTTATTTCCTTTTTTGTTATTTTTAAATAGTTCTTTTGCTGATGTTTTATTTAAATGTTATGCTTCATTGATAAATAGATTAATATTGGGAAAAATTTTTAGACTTAATTTAAAAAAAATAAACAAACGTTCAAAATAATTAAATAATTTATTACATTAAATAATTTATTAATTTATATTTTTATGCTTTAATATTAATTTATATTTTTATGTTACGTTTTTCTAATGGTCTCTATGTCGGTTTTAATATAAATATATACTTAAATAAATATATTGTCTTGCAGTATGTCAAAGACAATATATATTTTTAATATGTATTGTCTTTGACATATTTACGTCATACATTATTTAAGACTATGTTTATTAATTTATTAATATAATTAATATTTATTGCTATATTTATTTATTATTTACGACAATATTTTTTTTTCATTTAAAAACTTTGTCATACTGCGGGACAATATATATTTTTTGTATGTATTATGTAAATATATATATATATTTTAATATACAATATACATATATTTAATCAAAATTTAAATTACCTTTCAAGCTATTTCTTTAACAACATATTGTCATTTATCTGATGTATGTGGAAATTTGGATTTACTGTTTTTTTATTATTTACTGTTTTTATTTTTTACACTTAAAATTAATGACGAAAAATAAACATTCTCAGAATGCAATATTAATTCTACATTTCATATCATTAATTCACTAAGATTTAAATCTAAAATAAACAATAAATTTATTTTACTTTACTCACAATCAGCAAATAATTAACGTTTACTTTGCCAAAACAATAAAAAAAAAATAATAAATAAAGACTTTTACAAATTTCAATTTATCATTTATGTAATGATCTTTTCATTGACAAAAATTCATAATAATAGGTCATGCTTATATTCAATTTGTCATTTCTTGTATATATTAATATCATATTTGTCATTGTAATAGTTTATGTTATATCTTAAGTAATAAAGCAGTTGTTTCGTCCCTTCTTTCCTCCCAGAACATCAACTAGTTCGGCAGCCATAGGAATATACATTCAAAGTTCAATAACCTCAGACTATCTATAAAGCAGAAGTTAGTCAGGGTATTGCAGAACATTAACCAGGTTCAACAGATACAGGAATATTGGATTGTAGTAAACAGAAAATATTGTAATGCAGCTACGAATTTGTATGAAGCAATTATCATCTACTACACTCAGTTGGTATTCTTATTCATCCAACTGCACATATATGTTTCAGCTGGAAGTGCATTACCTTCCCTGTGTTTTTGGCAACGAACCTTTCATTAATTTCTTCTTCTGTTTATCAAGATTTTTTTTTTTTTATTTTTATTTATTTATTTATTTTTTTTTTTTTAAGATTAATACTATTTTACCATTATTGCAAAGCTTTTAAAACACTGACCAGCGCCTCCATTTTACAAACTTTAGTTTTACCTGTTGGTATCACATTTTTGACCATTTCATGGATTTTATATCAAAACAATGATGGTCAATGATGATCAATCAGACAATGATGTCAAAACAATGACAGATGTTTATAATGATGGTGTAATGATTGTAAATTAATGATGAGACACTGTTCAACATAATAATCTCCAGTTATATATGCTTCAATAAAAAATGTTGTCTTCAAAAACATAAATGTAAAATTATGAAAGATGTATTTGTCATGATGGAAAAAATAAATCTCCATTGCCTACGAATAATGGAATTCAAATCAAATATAATATGTAATTAGTGCATTATAGAACATTGTTTGAAAATGGGTAGGAAATTTTAAAACAAAACTAAAAACAAACAATTTTTGTTTCTTTTATCATACAAAATAGAACTAATGTTTGTTTGCATTTTTAATATCAACAACAATAAAAATTAACACATATTAGGTAAGTTGTTTTCTATTTGTAATTTTGTTATTTAAAATTAAATCTTATTTTATAATTTCGAATAACCATTCAAAAGTGTACATATTAGGCTTAATACTTCAAATCTTATAGGTAGATCACCATTGCTTTTCATACAGTTAGTATAAATCATGATCAATATTCCAAGTAGAAAATCGATTAAACTAACTATTTCCGCAACATGCAATCTGACTACTTACCAAACGTCTTTCAAACGACCTTGAGTTGAGTCATTCTATGACCCAATACAAGCATTTCTAAACCAAACGATTTTTTCCAGCACTTTCACACACCGCATTTCCAAGACCACCTCTTCACGCTGAAGTACCTTTCAAAGACACCCCCTACCGTTCTTAAGCCCCCTTTTCCCTTATATTCCAACTTCCCATGTCGGCGTGGATTAAAACTTCTCCGATTTTGCAACAGCCGCAACCCCCACCACCCCGTCCCCTTATCAAACTATCGTCTGCTGCAAAGCTCACCCGCTATTTTCCTATTTACGATTTTATTCTTCAGTGCGGACGAGACTGTCGGACGGTTGAAGTTAAGCTCCGTCAGAGACCATTTTCCGGTTGGGTGCACCCCCTTTATTGGAGGTACGAGAAGAAAGGGGTAGTGGCGCAATGGATTTGTGTTCGAAAAGACCCCACCGTTAGAGCTTTTAGAATACCATTTCCACCTCGACTCCATGTGTCAATTTTCGGAATCGCTGAATTTATTTTTTGTTTAACTTCTCTTTTCTTTGTCAATAATACGTGCTTTTGCCATCTGTGAGTTGCCAATTTTAGAATCACTTCTGTTCGATTTGGAAAGGAAATCTTTGCAATACATTTCATTCATGAAATTGTTATTACCCCTATACATTCACTTCTATCATTTTTAAAAAGAAATCTTTTGCATCTATTTTGTTCATAAGATTTTCTGGAGTCTTTTTTATATGTAATGATTATACAATTTTTGTTTTATGGATAGTCCCTATATTATTCAAAAATATATATTTTTTTAATTCCTACTATTAGTTCACACTCTCCCTATATATATCTTGTTCAAATTTTCAATCGTTAATAAAATACTTTTTATTCATCAAGTTCAAATACATTTTTTAAATTTGTAGTGGATGATACTTGATGTGTATACAGTTTTTCAAATATTAATTCAGTAATTAAATTTAATTAATTAACTTTAGTTGTTTTTTTTTTTTTTTTTTTAGATTTAAGTTGTATGTATCTAATAATAGATGGCGCCAGAAATGTAAGAGGAAAATTTCAACTTTTCTGAAAAATAGGAATTGACTTTAAAATTTTATTTTTATTTTTTTTTTATATTATTTGTTTTTGTTTAACTGTTCTTTGTCAATAATACGCACTTTTCCCATCTGTGAGTTGAGTTGCGAATTTTAGAATCACTTCTGTTTGATTTGAAAAGGAAATCTTTTGCAATACATTTCATTCATGAAATTGTTATTACCCCTATGCATTCACTTCTACCATTTCAAAAAGAAATCTATTGTATCTATTTCGTTCATGAAAATCTCTAGTCTTTGTTGATTAAATAATTTTTGTTTTATGGATAATCCCTATTTTACATATAACCACTTTCTAGTAGTTTAAAATAAAAACAAGTAATAGAAAAAAATTTAAGTCAATTCCTACTTTTTTCCCACTATATTGCAGAATGTCCTTTATAAATAAATAATTTTCATTCATTTTTAAAAGTTAGAAAAGTTGAAATTCTCCTCTTACATCTGGCGCCCTCTATTGGTAGATACATGCAACTTAAACCTAAAAAAAAAAATAAAATTAATTAAATTTAATTAATGAATTAATTTTTTAAAAACTGTATTAGCATCCAGTGTCATCCACTACAAGTTCAAATACACTTTTTTTAAACTTGAGTGGATAAATAAAAAGTATTTTATTAACGATGAAAAATTTAAACAAGATATATATAGGGAGAGTGTGAACTAATAGTAGGAATTGAATAATAATAGTTCAATTACTTTTTTTTCATGGAATATTATAGGCTTGTTGTTTTATGCAATTACTTCTACAAATTAAAAAAAAAAAAATTCAATTACTTTTATGTATGGCTATCTCTGTTGTATGAATAATCCTTGTTTGGCTTTTGATGTAAATGCAAACATTCATTTTATGTACAGTCACACTTTTAGTCGTTAATAAAAAAAAATTTTCGTTTATCAAAATCACTGTTGTATTTGTAGTCTTAGATGTAATAGTAAAAAATTCTTTTTCAATAGCTTTTAATCATGAAATGATTATTGTTTTTAAGTCGTTAATAAAAACTTGTTTAATTATTTCATTTATCAAAATCTCTATTGTATTTGAAGTCTTAGATGTAATAGTGAAAGAAATTTTTTTTCAATCAGTTTGAGTCGTGAAATGATTATTGTCATTTCAATCCTAAATTAAAACCTTTTCAATGACTTCTTTTTATCAAAATCTCTGTAATATTTGTAATCTTAGATGTAGTAGTGAAAAAAATCTTTTGCAATGACTTTGAGTCACGAAATGATTGTCATTATTTAAATCGCTAATAAAAACTTTTTTTCAATGATTTCGTTTATCAAATTCTTTGTAGTTTTAGATTTAGTAGTGAAAAATCTTTATCAATGATTTAAGTCATTAATTGGTTATTGTTATTTAGCACAGAAAAGAATATACACAAATATACTGAGTCAGTTTCATGTATTGTTACTTCTCAGTCAGCTCAAAAATAAATCTTTTTTTTTTTTTTTTTTTTTTTTTTAATTTTTTTCCTAAAACAAATGTACAAAAAAATATATTAAATTTTTTTATATATTTAAGCTTTTCTTATGCATATTTACTTCCGAATATTCAAAAAGAAATCTCTTCGAATAAATTTCATTTTTGAAATTATATTTCTAAGTATATTGATCTTTATACGTCTTGAGCATAACATTTTCATATTGGATGGAATGTTAACCTTCCTATTTTATCTTTTCAGGTTTAAAATTATTAAACACCCAATATGAAAAAAAAAGGTATCTATACATAGTTCTTCGATACCGTCACGTAAATTTAGATTGGATTTTTTTAATTAGCATTCAGTTTCAAAAATGCCATGGTAGTTTTTAACTCATACTTAAATCCACGAAAATTTTACCTTAAATTGGTAGGTAAATGGTATTTTTTTCAGCCATTATTCAATAGATTAACAATAATAATGTTTGGAATGGCCTTTTCACACATCAACTTTTGCCGCTCACTTCATTTAGCAAGCGAGCGTCATCAATGAAGTCATTCTATGACGTCACTTGGAATCCCTATTTATTTGATTCATAGGTATTTAGAACAGAAAATATAGCGCATTTGAAATTATAAAAGTTGTACGTGAGCAACTTAACAAAATGTCTTTATTTTTACTGGCTTTATTTATTTATTTTTACTTATTAATTTTATTCTATTTATCTTTTTCGTATTATCACGTCTTAAAAAAAATTAAAAACACTAATAATGTCACTGTGATATAGTGGCATCCCATTACGTCATTATGTTGCGCGACAAAGAATAACTGAAGAAGCAATGTACTGAATGTATATCCTGATATAGTGAAAATACGATATGATGATCGAATTATCTATAAAAAATGCAAGCGAAATATCTAAAAGTCAATATCGTCAAATGTATTTTTAAACTTTTGGGTACAGTCGAAATATTTGTATGTAGTTTTTATTATATATTCATATCCTTCTATGCTTATATAACTTAACAAAAGAAATAATCACGTGTTTTATAATACCATTTTTCTTTCTGCATTATAAATCTCAATAAATGAGATCGTTGAGACTCTCATATATAAAATCCTACATAATTAAATATAATATAGTGGTGCCACATTATACCATTAAGTTGTGAAACAAAGAATAACTGAAGACGCGATATACATAATGTATATTGAAAAAGATACAACGATAGATTTATCCATAAAAATGCAAACAAAATATCCAAAAGGTGGTATAACCAAATTCATTTTTAAATTGCTAAGTAGAGTCGAAATATTTGTTACGCCATGCCATTTTTGTTATATGTTCATATCCTTTTATTTCAACTTATGTAATTCATGAAAATATCACGTGTTTTATAATGACATTTTTTTCTTCATTATTAATCTTAATAAATGAGATCGTTCAGAATGAGAGTTCATTTTAAAATCATACATAATTTAATATAATGTATCGGCGCCACATTATGCCATTATGTTGTGAAACAAAGAATAACTGAAGACGCGATATACGTTGATATAGTCATGATATAATGAAGATACAATATAACGACCGAATTATCCAAAAAAAAAAAATGCAATCAAAATATCTAAAAACAATATGGGCAATTGAATTATTAAACTTTTGGTACAGCCGAAATATTTGTTACTGCATGTAATTTGTATCATGTATTTATGACCTTCTATAATTATATAACTTAGCAAAAGGAAAGATCACGTGTTTTATAACGCCATTATAAATCTTAATAAATGAAATCGTTGATGCGCTCATATTTAAAATCATACATAAATAAATATAATATAGTGGCGCCATATTATGTCGTTATGTTGTGAGACAAAGAATAACTGAAGACGTGATATACTGAAAATACGATATAACGACCGAATTATCCATAAAAAAAATGCAAGCGAAATATCCGAAAGAGGATATAGGCAAATGTATTTTTAAACTGCTGTATGCAGTCGAATTATTTGTTACGACATGAAATTTTTATCATATCCTTCTATGCTTGTATTACTTAACAAAAGAAAAAGATCACGTGATTTAAAATACCATTTTTTCTGCATTATAAATCTTAATAAATGAGATCGTTCATACGTTCAAATTTAAAAATCATACTTAATTAAATATAATATAGTGGCGCCACATTATGTCATTATGTTGTGAAACCAAGAATAACTGAAGACATGATACACTGAAAATACGATATAATGACCAAATTATCCACAATAAAATACAAGCGAAATATCCGAAAGGCATTATGGGTAAATATGTTTTTATATACAGTCAAATTATTTGTTAGGACATGAAATTTTTATTATATCCTTCTATGCTTACATAACTTAGCAAAAGAAACGATCACATGTTCATATTATCATTTTTTTTCTGCATTATAAATCTTAATAAACAAGATCGTTGAGGCACTCAGATTTAAAATCATACATAATTAAATATAATTTTACGCAGACGTGGTTAAATAACTTATCTATACAAAATATCATTTAATTTACTTTCTCACGAATACTACTGTTTCTTCCGCTACAAACAAAGATTACAAAGACAACCTCAATAACAACAGCATGTACAACATAAAAGGCAATCATTCCAAATCATCGCTTCCATCTACTAGTGATCAATAACTCAATAGACTCTCCTAAAATTTATGACCTATTGAAACGAATCCGAGAGTTAACAATCTTAGTTATCCTTAACGACTGCTTGCTTAATTTACTATCATACACAAAAACTCTTAACGAAAAATAAGCAATAATTACAGATCATGAAATGGGGAAAAAAAACAGTAAGGGTAGGAGGAGACCAAAAAGGAAAACCCAAATGAATTCGCAATAATTACGAAGCCACATCATCACGCAATGCAACAGCAACCCATGCTAAATAGGGAAGCCTAAAGGCCTGGGCGCCCCAAAACGTCATAAAATATCCAAATCCTTGAAGAGAAACGTGGATTTCCTCAATTACTGAAACGTCCTAGCTGTAAAATCGGAGCAATTTAGCTGTCAAATAACGTCGACGTGCTCCCCTGTTTGCTGGTTGACGCTGCCGGAGATAAGACCAGTCTTGTTTCTGCCTGATGCCTGCACGCAATCTTTGATGGTGCCCCCACAAATGTCCTCTTCCCTGTCACTGCTGCTAAACGTCTGTGTTAGGAAATGCTTGGTTTGATGCTAATAAGCATGATATTGAAGCAGGGTAACACAATGGGCAACATGCAAGTAGCAACAAAGTATTCTCGTAAAAATTAAAATTTGAAACAGAATCTATTACTTAAATAAACAAAAATGATTTCTGAAGTAGATTACATTCCAGTAACATAGTAGAATTAAGATACCCATAGCTACTAAACGTTTATGTTAAGAAAAAGGCTGATTTGAACCTAATAAGTTTGATTTTGAAGCAAGATAACAAGATGAACAAAATGCAAGTAGCAGCAAAATATTCGCAAAAAAAATTAAAAATTAAATAATACATAATACCTAAATAAACATTCCGATTCTGTAGTATGTATTGATTAATAGATTTATAACTATTGAATGTCTATGTTAGGGAACATGTGCTTGATTTTGAAGCAAGATAACACAATGAAAAAACTACAAGTAGCATCAAAGTATTCGCAATAAACTAACAATTAATTAATTGATAATAGAATAATAATACTTAAATAAACTGAAATAAATTAATCTGTAATGATTACATTCCAGTATAGTAGATTACGATATTTATAACTATTGAATGTCTATGGAAAATGCTTGGTTTGAAGCTAATAAACTTGATTTTGAATCAAGATAACACAATGAAAAAATTCAAGTAGCATCAAAGTATGCAAAATATATATATAAAATATAATAATTAAATAATTCATAAGGCTTAAATAAATAGAAATAATTTAGTTCTGTAATAAATTACCTTCCAGTAACACAGTAGATTAAGATATTTATAACTATTGAATGCTATGTTAATAAAATGCTTGATTTGAAGCTAATATTTTTTGAAATAAGGTAACATAATAAAGGTAGAAATGCAAGCAGTAGAAATAAGGAAGTACAAATAATAGAAAAGTATTCGTTAAAATTAAAAATTAAATAATTCATAATACTTAAATAAACATAAAAAATATTCTGAAGTAGATACATACCAATTACATAGTGGATTAAGATACCCGTAGTTACTGAACGTCAATGTTGAGAGGAAAATGCTTGGTTTGAAAGCCGAAGTTTGATTTTGAAACAAGATAACACCATGGACAACATGCAAGTAGCAACTAAGAAAATAAAAATTATATAAAACATAATACTTAAATAAACATAAATAAGTTATTCTGTAATAGATTTTATATCAATAACATAGTGGATTAAGATACCCATAGCTACTGAACGTCTATGTTAGGGAAATGCTTGAGTTGAAGTCAAGGAGATATAACATGATATCCATAGGTCCCGAACTGTCTATGTGAGGAGAATGCTTGGATTGAGAACATAAATTTGATGTTGAATCAAGATAACACTATGAACTAAATACAAGAAGTGGTAGCAAAGTATTCGAAAAAAAAAAATTAAATAAATCATCAACATAGAAATAAACAGAAATAATTAAGTCTGAAGTAGATTACATTCCAGTAACAAAGTGAATTAAAATACTAAATCTCTATATTAGGAAAATGATTGGTTTTGAGGCCAAAAAGCTTGATTTTGAAACAAGGTAACACAATGAACTAAATGCAAGTAGTATTTAAGGATTCGCAAAGGAAATAAAAATTAAATACTTCACAATACTCAAATAAACAGAAATAATTTAGTCTCTCAAGTAGATTACGTACCAGCAACCTAGTAGATTAACATAGTCATATCTATTGAACGAACGTGAGGGAAATGATTGCTTTTGAAGAGTTAATAAGACGGGTGTTGAGTAAAGGTAACACAATGGACAACATGCAGGTATTAACAAAGAAAATAAAAATTATATAAAACTTAGTACTTAAATAAAGATAAATAAGTTATTTTGTAATAGATTACATACTAATAATATAATGGATTAAGATACCCATATCTACTGAACGTCTATGTTAGGAAAATGCTTGGTTTGTAGCTAATAAGTTTGATTATGAAACAAGGTAACACATTGAACTAAATGCAAGTAGTAGCAAAATATTCGCAAAGAAAATGAACATTAAATAACTGATCATAACATTTTTATAAAATATAACATTTAAATACCAATACCATAATACCATACCAATAACATAGTTGATTAACATATCCATAGCTACTAAACGTCTATGTTAGGGAAATGCTTGGTTTGATGCTAATAAGCTTGATGTTGAAGCAAAGTAACACAATGGACAAAATGCAAGTAGTACCAAAGTTGCAACAAAGAAAATAAAAAATTAAGTAATTCTTAGCAAAATAATAATACTTAAATAAAAAGAAATAATTTAGTGGGAATAGATTGTATTCCAGTAACATAGTAGTTTAAGATATTCGTAGCTATTGAAAGTCAAAGGATATTTGTCATCTTTGGTCTAAGTCTTTGGGTTTGAGGAACAACTATAGAACATCTATGTAGAAATTGCTTTGATGTTAATAAGCTTGATGTTGAAGCAAGGTGACACAATGAGCAAAGGCGAGTAGTATCAATGTATTAGCAAAGAAAATAAAAAATATATAATACATAATACCTAAATAAACAGAAATTATTTAGTCTGAGGTAGATTACATTCAGTAACATAGTATATTAAAATATTCATAGTTAATGATCTATGTCAGGGAAATGCTTGTTTTGCTTGAAGTATGCAGGTATGAATACTTGGAAATAACAGCATATATATGTCAGCTTCATATTTAATACTTGAAGAATACCAGCAGCATGAATATTTTTTGAAGTAACTTGAACTTTTCTTGAATAAGCCTGATTTTGAAGCAACGTAGGACAATAAACTAAATAAAAGTAATATCATAGCATTCGGAAAGAAAGTAAAAATTAAGTAATTGATAAAATAATAATACTTAAATAAAAAATAACATAGTTTTAAGTAGATTAAGTTCCATTAACATAGTAGATTAAGATATTCATTACCACTGAATGTTTAAATGCGAGAAATGCTTGCTTTTTGAAGCTAATAACATGATTTTGAAGCAAGGTAACACAATGAACCAAATACAAGTAGTAGCAACGTATTCATAAAGAAAGTAAAAATAAAATATTCCAAAATACTTCTTGTACTGAAGTAGCAAAGTATTCTCAAAGAAGAAAAAAATTAAGTAATTGATAATAATAGAATAAAATTTAAAAATAAACAAATATAACTTAGTCTGAGTAGAATAAGTTCCAGTAACATAGTACATTAAGATATTAATAGCTATTGAACGTCTATGTTAAGAAAATGCTTGGTTTTGAAGCAAAGTAGCTTGAAGATAATAAGCTTGATTTTTGAAGCAAGGTAACACAATGAACAGTCAGTAGTAGCAAAGTATTCACAAAGAAAATAATAATTAAATAATTCATAATACTTAAATAGACTGAAATACTTTAGTCTGAAGTACATAGTATTCCAGTAGATTAAGATATTCACAGCTACTGAACGTCTATGTGAGGGAAATGCTTGGTTTGAAGATAATAAATTTGATGTTGAAGTAAAAGTAGCACAATGAACCAAATACAAGTAGTAGCAACGTATTCGCAAAGAAAGTAAAAATAAAATATTCCAAAATACTAAATAATGTAATTTAAGTAGATTACAATTTAATAGCACAGTAGATTAAGATATTTATAGTTACTGAACGTCTATGAGAAGAAAATGCTCGCTTTGAAGACAATAAGCTTGATTTTGAATCAAGATAACACAATGACAAAAATGGTCAAGTAGTAATGTATTTACAAAGAAAATAATATATTAAGTTAAATAATTCATAATACTTAAATAAACAGAAATAATTTAGTTCTTGTAATAGATTACATTCCAGTAACATAGTGGATTAAGATATTCATACTATGCGAGAGAAATGCTTGATTTGAAGCAAGCTAATACAGTGAACTAAATACAAGTAGTAGCAAATGCAAGTATTCGCAAAGTACAAATTAAGTAATTAATAATAAAATAATAATATTTAAATAAACATAAATAATTTAGTTCTGAAGTAGATTACATTCCAGTTACATAGTAGATCAAGATATTCATAGTTATTGAACTATGCGAGAGAAATGCTTGATTTGAAGCAAGGCAACACAGTGAACTAAATACAAGTAGTAGCAAAATATTCGCAAAAAAATTAAAAGTTAATAATAAAATAATAATACTTAAATAAAAATAAATAATAAAAAGTCTAAAGTAGATTACATTCCAGTAACATAGTAGATCAAGATGTTCCCAACTATGTGGGAAATGCTTGGTTTGAAGCTAATAAGCTTTGATTTTGGTAACAAATAAACAAAATGCAAGTAGTAGGAAAGTATTCACAAAAATAATAATAATTAGATAACTGATAATAAAATAATAATACTTAAATAAACAAAAAATTTAGTCTGAAGTAGATTACGTTAGTAGTAGATTAAGATATTCAGTTACTTAACGTCCATGTTATGGAAATGCAGAAAAATAATGGCATTCCTTTATCAGCCGTAAGTGGGCTATTCGTGATATACATAAGTGAAACACGAGGACAATATGATATTGTATAATGCATTATATTGTAATGTAGTGTAATCTATTCTATGCATTACATTGTAATGTAACGCAATATATATTATATGCATCATATTGTTGTGTAATGTATTGTATATATTGTCAGGCATGCACTCAAGACGAGACTGGCGGTCTTGAGTCTCCCTGCCCATAAGTGAAATGTTTGAAAAACTTAAAAACTATTGAGCATATGTGGGCCGTTCCACATATGCCCAACTTCCACATTAACATTCCCACTTCCATCTTAATTTTATTATTGCTCCCTATCGAATTTGTTAATTGAGCTGGCTTTTCCCTGGTTTAATTTTATGCATAACAATATTCCTCAAAATAAAATTGACATTATCTCTTTATGAGCATGCGCGGCAGCTCAATGATGTAATCAGATCATTGATTATCGATGAGATGGCAGAAGATTAAATTTTAATTTAATACGTTGATGTAATTTTTAGACATTAAATTTTTATCTTTTTATACAATACTTCTTAATTGCAATGTTTCTTTTATACATTTGAACCAAATGAGTACAGTGTGAAAATTATTAATAAAATAATTATTATATGGAATTTTTTCGATTTCAGATACTTTTACTATTACTTGTAATTTAGTATGAACTAAAGATATTTCATAAAGTCACGATTTACTTTTTGAGCTTCCCCCCCCCCTACAGTCAAAATCTGGATGCCACACTTAGCATTGCATTATAATATTGTATAACATATTGTATATTCACTAATCCTGACAGACATCCCATGAGTAATCTACTCATGGATGGAGGGAGAGAGGCAGCTTCTATTGTGAAATGGAGAACCCGTAGGTAGAAGTCTGACTTTGTTCCGTGTCACTGAAGAAAGAGGGCAATGCCTTCCGGGACGACTTTTAAAAGGGAACTACCCCGCATTTTCCTATCGTATGGGAGAAACCACGGAAAATTCCCACCAAATAGTACGACGAACGAGACACGATGCTGAAAATCACATACGCCATCGAGTGTCCTTTTTTAAACAGCGTCTATAACAAATCTGCCAGGGGATTAAACCTTGGCCCTAATGCTCACTAGAGGCTGAAGTTGCACTAAGCCCCTGAGTCAGGCATTATATATTTTATGCATTGCATTATAATGTTGTACAGTATATTGTATAATCCAAATGTATTTATCAAACTTCATTGTTTATGTACATGAATTTTCATAAAAAAATAGATAAATAAATAGCCTAAAACAGGGATAGGCAAATTTTTTCGGTCGCGGGCCAAGAAATCGAAAAAAAAAAAAATGTTTGGCGGGCCAAGATAAATTTTCTAAAATTTTAAAAACAATATACAAATAATACAATTTAAATATGTTAATGAGATGAATGGAATTGCGATTTCATTTTTAAATGTTCCTTATATTGAGGTTCGAAGCGAGATGTACTGATTCTAAGGAACGAGGCTAAATGCTCATCTGTCAGTCTACTTCTGAAATAATCCTTTCTAAGATTCACAGTCGAAAACACTTGTTCACATATATAAGATGAAGCAAACATACCACTGATTTTCTGGGCGTGAGATATTAAATTTGGGAAACTTACTTTCGATAATGATTTGTAAAACTCTTAACTTTGGCATGTTTAGAAACAGCTGCTTGAGATCCGCCATCCGCTTTTAACACTTTACCGATTGAAAGTTGTCATAAGCCCAGCGCTATTTCCGACGGTAGCAATACGTAG